>JAMKQA010021487.1:0-22251 GCA_024699735.1 Posidonia australis | reverse complement strand
TGCTGGGTTCCTCTCAAAGTTAAATTATTTTCCTGGTTAGTGGTTTGCAATAAAATTCTGACTAAGGAAAATTTGTGTAAAAGAGGCTGGAATGGTTCCATTTTCTGTGTTTTTTGCAATGTAAATGTTGAATCTGCAGCACATCTTTTCCTATTCTGCCCTTTTACTTATTCAGTATGGCAAGCTTTTACATTGAATCCTTTATATCCTGCTATCCTTTCAATAGCAGATATTTTTAGCTTACCACCTGTGTTAAAATTTGGTATGCCCGACATTGGTTCTCATACCGTTGTACAAATATTTCTATAGTCTATTTGGTATGAAAGGAACAACAGAATTTTCAGGAATATATCCAGAAATACAAGTATGATAGTGAATGATATTTTAAACTTGTCTCATTGCTGGATTGAAAGCTTGGGTGCAGATTTTGAGAAAAATGAGATCCTGCAATCTATTACTTCCTTTCAGCAGAATCGTAACATGGACATTAACCCTTTGGCTGTGAATCTTGGCCAATCTGGTGGAGAAGACAATGCCTCCACTCCTGCTATTGAGGAGGGAAACCCTCTGTGATGGTTAAATCCTTGTTAGCCGAATTTTTGTTTACCTTTGCAACATTTTGAGGCCTGTAACTTAAGCCTTCTGCATTGCCTTATTTTGCTACTAGACAGCAGCTGCTCAAATTTTGTAATATTGATACCAACTATGGACTGAATGTGGTTAAGATATTGGAATATATAAAATAAACAGATTACCGATTTCAAAAAAAAAAACATGTACAACACTATACACGCACTACACACCTATTCTTAATGAAGAAACAATTTCTGGTTGATCACGTCAGATTCAACGTGGAATACTAAGGACGTGACTTCTTGGACGTGTGAGAAACAGAATTACACATCAACATCCATAACTGAGAGATCAACGAGTATATGAGGAAGAGAGAGAGAGAGAGAGAGAGAGAGATATTCTTGACATCCATTATTATCTTGACATACTCGAGTAAAATTCTATTGCAACATCATCAATTAGAAATGCCTACAATGATCAACAATCGAAGTTTGACCAGTACACCTCTGTTGTTTATCGGAGTTATTTGGAAATCGATCTAAACATTTTCGCTGACCACCAGTGCTTGCAGGAAAACCCTTGGTGACTGCTAGGGCTCAACCCAAGCAACTCCGATAGAGCTCACTGAGCACCTTCTAAAACCACAATTCCTTCATCATCAAAGCGATTATGAATCATTGAAATGGATGGCTTGTATGTAATTAAATTTCTATGAATTGAAATACATGTGACGAAATTACATGAAAACTAGTTAGAGCAAATGTGAATAAGACCCTAACAACACAATGTTTAGTACAAAAAATGCTCTATAGTTTTATATTAATTCTTGCCGATTTCATTAGAAAACTCAAGTATACATATGGAGGGCAGATCGTGCAATTAACATTTTGATTTTCTGGGAAAAAAAGAATTCATATTCACTTTTGATGAGAAAGGAAAGAAAAATGTGTTGGCGCTCGCGAGGTCAGAAACCCTCGCGCTGTCGTGGCCTTTCTGGCAATCTCCGCTCTCTGCTCCACAAGGCAACTGAGTTCGACTGGCTGGCTTTCAAGAGCCGCCTAGACGAAGACGATCCCTGTGACGATGAGGGTTCTCGCCCTCTTCTCAGGTAGGCTAAACCCTCTTCGTCCCCCTCTTCCCCCCGAGCCCAGATAAGTGCCCCAGGGCAGTGCCACCCTTTTTCGTGCTCTGCCTCTGCCCCTCCCTCATCTGGGTCCTCATCGGACCTCCTGGGTGGATTGGAGAGTTTGCGGCTGTCTAGTTTTGCTTGGCCAGATCTAGTTCGTCTGGTTTTGTTTCATTATAACTCTGATTCTCGGATTTGTTTTGGGACGTCTCCAAACCAACGGGTGGGTCTAGTGTTTGTTTTGATCTTTATATCAGCTGGCTTGTCTTCTCGTTGGTGGATCTCTCTTTCTATTTGTGTTTTAGATATGTGTCCGGATTTTGATATTAACATGTTTAGATCTGGTTCACATGCTTATGCTTTATTGTATCATATCTCTTTGGTCGACCTCTGTAAAGAGTGACTCTTGGCTTCTGCTTCTAGCAGAGCGTCTGCTTGCGAGCTTGCATCTCCGAAGGAGTGTAGCTATGTACTCCCCCGCTTCACCTCTTCAGACATCTCTCATTGTCTGGCATCTCCTAAGGCTGGCTCTTCTCCTCTGCATGTTTTCTGGTCGGCGCCTACCTCACCGATAGTGACGCTTCGAGGCTCGTCCGGCAGTGTACGGATGTCTCCGGTGGACTGTCTTTTCGGTGCCTCTTCGCATGACCGATGGACCTCGCCATGGGCGGTTTTTTGAGGTTCTGACAACGATGTCAGACTGTCAAGCAATTTCTCGTCCTCTGTGTGGTCTTATACGAGTTATAAACCGTCGGATTTTTTAAGCCAACATAATACTTATCAATCTTCCCTCTTCGTTAATCGTGAGATGATTAACGCCCCTAACATTAATGCTTGCAGTATTAATACTAATTCTCTCTCTAGAGTGGATTCGATGACTCGTCGTTAGGCGTGCAAGTTCAGATGCGCTGACTCTAACATTAATGCTTGTAGTATTTTCCTCTCTCATGATTCAAACCCACCGTCTCTTCTCTCTACTTTTCCTGAGGACGTCTCCTCAAATCTCGCTTCTGCCAATAAGGTTGCGTGCCAAGCGGGTAAAAACTCTAACGCGAGGATACGCTCTGACATAAGTTATTATCCCGCCCTTTCCCCTTCCAAGCGGCATTTTAGTGATAATTCCAACAGATTTTCTCTTCTCTCCTCTCCTACTCCTCTCCCTGCTTCTGGCTATTCTCGCCTCTCTGAGATTGTCTCAAGTCACAGTTCTACCTCTTCTCTCCTTCCTGCGGGAGATTGGTAGGTGGTCTCGAGGAAAAAAACTTTTTCCCCGCTCGTAAGCTTCTGTCGCGCATCTGGTAGATGTTTTTCATGTGGCCTCCGGGGCCATCAGGCTAATAAATGTAAATACTCAGGGACTTGTTTTCGTTGCAACTCCTTTTCTCATTCTGTGGCCATATGTAAATTCTTTCAGGCCTCGCAAGACTCCTCCTCAAAGTCTTCTGTCATGGCTGGCCTGTCGCTGCACTTCCCCATCATTCTTCCTCCCACTGCAGTGGTTTGCGATCATTATCTGGTGCTCTCGCGGCGTGCTATTGTTACATCCCACTCCTCCCAACTCACTAAGGAGTTCATTGTAGAACATATTAGTACTTACTGGCCTTGTTCGTCCGAGGTTGAGGTTCAAGATTTTTCTTCTGGTAAATTCTTGTTAGTTTTTCCCTCCCCTCAGAGTAGAAATGATTACCTTAACCAATTTGGAGCATCCCTTCAAATGATCTCCGCCTCCTTCACTCCCTAATCATCGAACTCGAATGTAGTGTTAACGCTGAAGGAAAAAGGAGTATGGCTCCGACTCGAGGGTATTCCTCATCACCTTTGGAATACTGATGTCTTTCACCACATGCTCTCTGGGTTTGCTGAACTTTTAGAGGTAGACCTTACCATGGACTCGGCTAAATCCCTGGGTTACTCTAGAGTCAGGGTTAATATTCATCTAGGAAAGGATATTCCTAACTGCCGTTTTTTGCTTTTGTCAAGCATGTTTACCCCATTAAGTTCTGGAGAAGTTGGGACTTATGTGCCACCAGTGCTACCTCCACACCTGCATCATCTGGCCCTTTCCCTGTCTGGCCTGTAAAATCTAGCCCCTCTACATCTGGTCCCTCTAGTCTTAACCCCACTAGCAAATCCTTTAAGACTAATAGAGGTTAGAGAGGTGGAAAAGGAAACAAGACTTCAAAGAGTAGCAAAAATGTCTGGACACGATCTATTAGCCCTGCCTCTCTGCCTGGTTCTTCCTCTGCAGGCATTCTACCTACCCCTCCCTCTGTCTCAGAGGTAGGCCATGATTTCTCTGTGCACTCTTACCCCCTTACCCCTTCTTTCGAGCCTCTACATATAGGAGATGAAACCTCTAAGTTTGTCGAGTCAGAAATTAAGGCTCACAACCTATCTTTGGCTAAGTTCAAGAAAGTTCTTGCAGTCTATGACTGTTTGGAGAAAGATGACGTCAGTGGTCCTGCTGAAGTTGCATTCGAGACACAACCTCCAACTCCAACCTTCCCCCCAGGTATTACTGATGCTTCTGCTCTTGCATCTACTATGCTAGATTCTGACACATGCCTTTCTGGGTCTTTATCTTCTGATTCTGTTGTTGTTGATAATAATGATAGCACAACTAATTTTCTTAGTGATACTCTCAATTGGGAGTCCTATGATCAACTCATTGCTTTTTGTAGTATCATTGGAATTTCCTTAAAATCCACAGATGAGGCTAAGAAATTTCTTAATTATGTTAGAGGGGAACAGAGACTTCCTCACATTGACTTGAATATTGACTCAAATTTGGCTGAGAATTTAGATTCTCTCTCTCTTTCTCCTCCCAATTAATGATCATTAATGCATGGAACATTAGAGGCCTGGGTTCCAGTGAGAAAAAACGGACTATTAGTAACTTTATAAAAACTGACAAATGTCATGTCATTATCATTAGTGAGACCAAATTAGAGACCTTTATCCCATATGCCTTTAGGCAGTTAGGAGGAGGTCTTTTAAATCAATGGTCTCTTATTCCCTCTCTGGGGGCTTATGGGGGTCTTCTTATTGGATGGAATGACAGTTTTTAAAGATGTTGAATACAATCTCCACCACACACTGCCTCTCTATTAATTTCACTAGCCTTTCAGATGGTTTAGATTGGTGGCTCATAGGAGTCTATGGTCCCTGTGACCCAATTCAGAAACCTGATTTCCTTGCGGAATTAGATTTTGTAAGCAATAAAGTGAACTCTTTCTGGATTATTGGGGAGACTTTAACCTCACCAGATATTCACATGAATACTCCTCTAAGTGCGACATCTCATCTATTATAAGACAATTCAATGCCTTTATTGATAGTCATTTCCTGGTGGATTTCTCTCCTAATAATTCTAAAAACACTTGGTCCAATATGCAAGTGCCCCCTACCATGGTAAAACTGGATAGATTCCTTGTCTCTATGGAATGGGCAAATTCTTTTCCCAACTCTTTTTGTTTGGGTCTGACCAGAGTAGTCTCTGATCATATACCCATCTCTCTTAACTCCACTTCTCTAGACTGGGGGCCCACCTTATTTAAATTTTATAAATCCCAGCTTCTTTGTTAGGGGTTCAACCCTTTCATCCTCTTGGTACAATTCCATTAACATCTGTACCTCTTCCTCTCTTGTAACTAAATTTGCATACAGGCTCAAACAGCTTAAGAAGCAGATTATTTGCTGGATTAAGCCAGTAAGAAAGATTAGAAGTAGCAGATTACTTTCTATTGAATCCCGAATTGCCCATTTAGGCTCACTAGCTGAATCCCAACAGTTCACTACAAATATGCTGTCTGAGAAAAGACATCTTCAGTCAGAACATTTCTCTCTACTCCAAGAACAAAAGAAATACTGGAAACAAAAGTCTAGAATTCAATGGCTTAAAGCAGGGGACTTAAACACATCTTTCTTTCACAATATGGTTAATAGCAGAAGAAGAATCAATGCTATTCACTCTCTAAAGATAGGAGAAAACACTACTTTCTCTCCTTCCACCATTGCCAAGGAGTTAGAGAACCATTTCACCAGACAATTCAATAAGCCCATTAGAACTAGTCCTGAATTGGATTGGGATTCCTTAATCCCCACCAAAATTCAGAATCCCCTAGTTTTGGAAGCTGTCTTCTCCTTGGAGGAGATTCACAGGAACTTGCTGCTCCTACCTGGAGATAAGGCCTCAGGACCTGATGGTTTTCCTCTCTTTTTTCCAACAATTCTAAGACATTCTTAAAGAACATATCTTGGATGTTTTTAATCATCTGTTTACTTCCACTGAAACAGATTTCCTTCAACCTATTAATCAAACTTTCATCACTCTTATCCTTAAGCTGGAAGGGGCACATTGCATTAAAGATTTCATGCCTATTAGTTTGCTGAATAGTTTATATAAAATTATTACTAAAACTTTGGCCTCCAGACTTTCCCCCGTCTTAGACAAAATTATTGACAATTCCCAATGTACCTTCATTCCAGGAAGACACATTGGAGATTGCTTCTTGGTAGCTCAGGAAACATTACACTTCATGAAGGTGGCTGGCACTCCTGGTTATATCCTGAAATTGAATTTTGAGAAGGCTTTTAATAATGTTCACTGGGATTTTCTATTGGATTCTCTCTCTGGTTTAGGCTATGGACCTATATGGACCAATTGGATAAAAATGTGTATCACTCATGCCTGATTCGCCATCTTACTAAATGGTTCTCCCAAAGGGTTTTTTTTCCTTCCTCCAATGGTCTTAGGCAAGGTGACCCCCTGTCACATCTTCTTTTCATCACTGTCACACACATTCTGAATAGAATGATCTCCCTTGTTGTGGAGTCCAAGCTGATATCTGGCATCCAATTCCCTAATAGTGGTTCTAATATAGTGAACATTCAGTATGCAGATGACACTATCCTATTTCTGTCTGCATATGAGGCTAACATAATCAATATCAAGAGGATTTTGTGTTGCTTTCAATACTGTTCTGGTTTGAAAATTAACTTTCATAAGTCTTCCCTCACTGGCATAGGTGTACCAAATTCACTCATCACTATATCTTCCCAAATTTTGGGTTGTAACACTTCTCTTTTGCCTATAAAATATTTATGACTTCCTTTTCACTTTAGGAGGGCTACCTACAATGATTGGTCTCCAGTCATTGAAAAAATCTCCAAAAAACTCTTTTTTTGGAAGGCAAAACAGTTGTCTCTTGGAGGTAGATTAACTCTGGTTAATTCTGTTCTCTCAGCCATACCCACCTACTATTTATCTGTGCTACACATCTCTGCAAAGGTTGTCAAAAACATTGATAAATACATATTCAGATTTCTTTGGAAATCCTATTCCTCCTCCTCCCCCATTGGTCATTTGGTTAAATGGGATACACTTTGTAGGCCAAAGCATCAATATGGCTGGGGAATTATTAACATTAAAAACTTTAATGTGGCTCTCAAATCAAAGTTGCTCTGGCAGCTACTCTCCACTACTTGCCCTCTCAAGTGAAAAGAACTTCTTAAAGCAAGATACTTTGCTAGGAATTGGCCTAGAGCTCTCCTCAACACATCCTTAGGCAGATCCTCACTATTATGGCAGGAACTGAAAGTATGCCATAATTTAGTCAACTGTTGCACCAGCCTTCAAGTGCAGAATGGTTGCAGCATAATCTTTTGGGAAAACAAATGGTGGGATGGAGCAAGACTTAAAAATCTACTCCCTGACCTTTTCCTATTGGCTAAAAATAAGGTCTCTCTTCTCAAAACAATTGAGACCTTTAGAGTTGATTTTGGGAATTTATTTGCTAACCCTCATTCACCAACACTTAATAGAGAGGTTCAGGATCAGGCTGATCTTCTTTCAGAGATTTTGTCTAACCTGAATCTCTGTCCTGAGGATGATATCTTACAGTGGAATTCAACAAACCATATTTTTTCAGTGAAATCATGTTACAATTTTATCATCGATGGTGGACTTAGGTTCAGGCACCACGACCTTATTTGGTGCAGTTGGGTCTCTTTGAAAATTAAAACTTTCTCTTGACTGGTGCTCTTTGACAAAGTCTTGACTAAAGTAAATTTATGCAAAAGAGGCTGGGTTGGTCCTGAGAATTGTGTTTTTTGCAATACAAATATAGAAACTATTACTCATCTATTCATACATTGCCCTTTTGCTATTTCCACTTGCAGTGCATTTTCTCAGGGTCCTCTCTACGCTGTTGTGTTTTCTATTGATGATCTGTTTACATTCTCTCTTCCACTAAAACTAGCTCTGCCTACTAAAGGATATTACACACTGTTTCAACTCATTTTATGGGCTATATGGAAGGAAAGAAATAACCGTATTTTTAAAAGGATTTTTAAAGGTTTGAATATGTGTATTAATGAAATTATTACTCTTATTCATGGTTGCATAGCTGCTTTGGCTTCAAGTTTTGACAAGAATGATGCCTTCTGCTCTATCACCTCCTTCCAGCAAACTCGCGACGTTGCGATTATGTCCACTGGTTTACCTAGCTGCAGGGATGCAGATCTATCTAACCCTTGCCCTGCTCCAGTGGATGATCATTCTATTGAGGACTAACTTCTTGTTAGTCTTGTCTTTCTTTTTGGAAAATTCTATTATTCTGGACATTTAAATTCTATTTGATGGCCTGTGTTAGCCGACATGTTGCTTTATTTTGAATTGACAGTCTATATTTGGTGACTGTCTCAAACTATACATTTTATACTCTCTTAATCTCCCTAGGTTGATTTGCTTGAGGGACTTATATATCACAGTTTAAAGTTTATAAAAAAACACACACATTTTGATTTTCTGGAGATTCGAAATCATCACATAGGTAGAGTAAGTAGACCCACAGGAGATTAACCAAAGAGAGAGGAGCTGCTCGGTGCTAGATGCCGACAAACCAAAAGACATGTTCACGAGTTAGAACTCCAAGGAAGGCATGGTGGGAGACATGTCGATCATAGATACCACAGAACAATTCTTCTGATGATATACATCGAAAACAACAAGGAAACAGAGAAAATGACTGTACGACAGCTGGGCCTATACTTCACGAGAAAATTGAGAAGCTACAGTCCAAAGATACTGCAATCAGTGATACGTGAACGTTACCGGCTACTGGGACATGAATGTAGGTAATCATGGTCCATGCATCCATACAAAGTGCCAAAGACCAGAGACACTGCAGCCTCACGAGTGCCATACCACACAACCACATCCTTATAATTTGTTCTCCTAATTCACTCTTCCCTTCCTCTATAAATGCAACCTCAAACCCAGGACGACCACAAGTTCACAACCAACCACCTTGATTGACATTCCCTAGTGAAAAATGCCAACCTCTGGTCACCATCACCGTCGGCTCATACTCCTCTTCATCCTCCTCACAATGCTAGCAAACACCACCCTCTCTTCGGCGTTTCGTTTCTTCGGCGGTGGTTCGGACGATGGAGGCCACACGGGCTCAGGCCAAGGCTCGAGCACCGAGGGCAATTGGAAGTATAACTGGGGGTGGGGCTCCGGCCCTAGAAGTGGCTGGGGTTATGGCTCAGCCTCGGCCCACGGACCCAGTGGGAGTTGGAGTGGTTCTGGGTTTGGGTTTGGGGTTGGGTCAGGATCTGGGTCCGGATCAGGATATGGATATAGCACCGGTGGTGGCAGAGGCTCACATGGTGGAGCATATGGTTTTGGGAGGGGAAATGGCGGTAATGGCAGAGGAGGAGGTGGTGCCAAGGGAAGCCATCACCACCGGGTCTCGGAGATCCATAATTGAAACAATGATGAAATTTTACATGTTTGTTTGTCATGGGTGTAGTGCTAGTGTCATGTTTTAGTTCATGTAGTTTACTAGTTTGTGACAGCTGCATAAACGCATTACATATGATCCGCTTACTTATCGTAAGCAATTTATAGCAGTGTATGCTTATACTCCAAGTAGCACATGATCTGACGTATGCTCATTTCGTATATGTGTAAACTACCTGTACGTTCTGCTCAGATCATTAATAATACAATAGCTATTTCCTCAGAATGAAGAGTCTAGTAGTGAGGTTTTTTTTACATTAGATGACGATTAGGATCTGAGTTTACCTCAAGAGTATGGATATTGCTTAAGCCACACATTTAATTCCGTAAAGTATTTCAAATTAGTAAACTCTTATATGACGACGGTTATCTTCATCTCCATCCCTCCCATTGACGGCCATTGTGGATTTGTGTGTGACTTCATCGGAGGACCGACGTTCATCTTTTGCTCGTGACTTGTGGGAGTCGCTTCAATGCATGCGGGTGTAATTATACTACATGCGGAGATAGACAACCATTTCAGAACTAACATGGTTGTGCTGCAATCTAATGTTTTCCCATACGAGGGAATGAATATGTAACAATCTTGGTCGTCATATTTAACATAATCACCTTTTTTATTTTAATATCAATGCAGAAATCTAAATCCAAAAACATAATTTATAATCAATATTAATAATTTTATATCAAAATATCTATCTAGAATCTTTGATATATGACTGAATGACTTATCTTTATATGCACTAATAAGGAAGCTGAGTTATGAATTTACACCTGCAAAATATAAATACAAACACACATACGTAACCACTAAAAAGGTCATTTAACACACATATCACACTAAAATCAAAAATCAAACTCAAATTCACCCCAAAAGACCAGCAGTAGCCATTATCGAATCAAACAGCCAAAAACATGCGCAAGGATTGTGTGGACCAAACGTGTTGGCCACACACACTCTCCAAACGTGCAACACAAGTAGGGGTGCAAACGGATATGGTATATCCGTATCCATATCCGTTTCTGGGCGGATACGGATACGGATATGGATTTTTCAATTTGAACGGATACGGATACGGATATGTAGTTTAAAATTTTAATAGATATGGATACGGATACGGATATCCGTATTAATAATATAATATATAAATTTAATTATTTATTTTTATATATAAACTGTATAACAATATTAGTGTATAAGTGTTATTAAGTGATTAAGTGTATAAGTGTGTAATAGATTAACATTTAACAATGTAAATAAACTAATGTTAATTATTTATATTATAATATATATATATATATTTACTTATCTTCTAACACCAGTACAAACAATCAAACACCTCTCCACGAAAAAAGCCCTAGCTTCCGCCACTCTTCCGCCAATCGTCGATCTCTTCCGCCGATCGCCGATCCCGTTCCCCCCTCTTCCGCCACTCGACGCCGATCGCCGATCCCGGACCCCCTCTCTTTCGCCACACCAAGCAGACGCCCGACCCCCTCTTTCATCCACCAATCGACGTCGACGGACCACCCCCCTCTCTTCTGCCACTCGACGCCAATCGTCGATCTCGAACCCCCTCTCTTCCGCCACACCAAGCAGACGCTCGGCCCCCTCTTTCATCCACCAGTCGACGTCGACAGCCCACCCCCCTCTCTTCCGCTAGTCCACGTCGACAACAGGCCCTCCCTCGCCACGTAGACGATCGACCCCTCCTCTCTTTCGCTAGTCCACACTGGCTCACTGAGTCACTGACAAACCCCCTCTCTTCCGTAGATCTACCACTCCACGCCGACGGCCGGCCCCCTTCTCGTCCACCAGTCGACGCCGACGGCTGACCCCCTTCTCTTCCACCAGTCGGCCCCCTTCTCGTCTACCACTCCACGTCGACAGGAAGGTAGCCTAAACCTTATTGAATGTTGATTATCATGCACATATAATTGTTAGGTATGATATAAATATAGTTGGGAGTTGGGAGTAAGGATATGAAAGGAACTAAATATGCAAATATTTCTTCTATATATAAATATGTAAGGAACTAAGGATGCCATGATATCATGTCTGAAATTATCTTGTTGACTATCATGTCTGCAATTAAACCTTAAATCTGTAATTATCATGTCTGAAATAGTGAAATTACATATGCTTATATTGTAAATTGGTAAAGAACTAAGGATGTCATGACATCTTGTTGATTAGTAAGCTTGGATGATGTTTTTTTCTGTTTTTTCCCATAAGCTCAGATGTTCAAGTTCATATGTTGTTTTTTTTTCCATAAGTTCATTTATCCTCTAATCAGATAACTAGCACCAAAAGGAATCTCAAATGTTGTTTTTTTTGTTTTTTCTGATAAAGGTAGTAATTCATTAAAATATAATGGGTAGTGTAGTAATTTAGATGTTGTCTTTTTTCCATTTTCTCTTATTTGTTACACATATAATTGTTTGTATGTTGTGACTTTGTGAATTTCTTACATATAATTTCTCTTATGTTGTGACTTATTTTTACACATATAATTGTTAGGTATCATGAGTTCACTTGCACAAAGTAATCCTTCCACCCAAGGTTTTGAACAATTTATTGAGAACCTAACTGCCACAAAAACAGTAACTTCATGCTTTATTTGTATGACAAATTGACGACTCTCTTTTTTCTTGATATTATGAATCATGTCATATTATCTAAAGTGTTTCTGTTTTGTTGTTGCTACTGTTTTGCAGATCGTGTATTAATTTAATGTCACACTTTTTGTAGTTGTTTACTATTATGATACTTTTTATGTATTATTGGTGTTGTTATATATTATTGTGGTTGTTTATCTTATTCTTTTTGAGAATCAACAGAACAATTGGACAAAACAGATTTCACAACTCATAAAAGGTTGTACATCAAAGTATTCATATGATAAACGATTACGATAAACGATTTTAAGAAAATTCTAATTGCAACATCGTCACACATTAGAAATTTCAGCCTATTATGAGGGACATACGTTGGTTCAGCCTATTATAATGCCTTGCAAGACGATTCACTGTTTTAGGAACAAACTCAAGCACAAGATTCAGGTACAACTCTTCCCTGTCGGTTGTTGAAAAGAAACAATGCTTGAGGGAAACAATATTAGGATGGTCTAACATCTGCATTATTTGCAACTCCCTGTCTTGGAGAACTTTCTTAATTGCTACTTCTCCATTTTCTCTACATTTTGCCTGAATGAAGCAGTAAAAGATCATCTTGAAAGTCTAGATGTACACATTTAAATGTCTTTTACATGACACCAATTTTTAAGTAAAAACAACCCTTTTTTTATATAATGTTGATGATTTCTTATCATTAACGTAATTTGATTATCTAGGTACTTATTTGATTATCTTCTCATATCCATTTTCATATCCGTTTTTATCCGTATCCGAGTTGTTTTTATCTGTTCTGTATCCGTATCTGTTTTTTGAGGATATGGATATATAATTTTCCTATCCGTATGATATTCGTATTCGTATCCGTATCCGCATTTCGAAAACGGATACGGATATGGTAACACCCATATCCGTACCGTATCCGATCCGTTTGCACCCCTAAACACAAGGCAATCATCCTACCAATACGCACACATAAGGCACAGTCGCCCGAAACTAAAACCAATACCTGCAAAAAACCTATTCATCCTACGAGTCATGTTAGGCACACTAAACCATAGAAAACCCAAAACCATTCAATGGGAAACTACAAAATTGTGCATTAAACTCAATGCGAACCAAAAGCCAACGAAAGCCAACATACAGGTTCTCGCACCAAAAATCCAAACACATGTAGTACCTCCACTTCCACAATCCGGAATCCATATTGGCAAAACCACGAAAAATAGAATGCACTCACTCAATGTAATGTACATCCAGAAAGCGATCTCAAACCATAGAGACCCTAAGCCTTTCAAATCTTGAGATTTAGCTATCAAACCACCATACTAAAACGGAATCTCAAATATCGACGTTAGGAAAACACGACCATAGAAAACCTCGATGCACCAAACCATAAAAGTGTGCATCCTAAAACAATAATACCAAAACCTCAAAAAACATATATTTTATCTTGATACCACAAAAGCACAGTAAGACAATCTATTATTGCTAAACAAGCATATATCATTTAAAAATGCTTTTAAAAACCATTTCCTCTTTTTAAGCACCAAAACTATGTGTATTTTTTAAATCTCTTCATGCACACTTGAAAGCATCACTCTATGTCAAATCAAGTCCAAAGCTATCACAAATCCTCACAAACCATATTCACACACACAATTTAAAAACCTGTCGTGTTATCTAACGCCAAGTAATCAATATTGACTCACAAGCAACTATCAAAATACATTGCACTACCACGACAAAGTCACTTTGTGTAGGAGCTCCCTATCCTAGGTTCATACTCTAAGAACCCTCAATTATCCACACAAGGACACACACATAAAGGGTCCGCTCTCTCGACATCCTAGGGATTATTGCACTCAATCACCTAGATGACTTTTTCACCTCATGGTCCTACTAGTATAACTCTCTAGATCTCAACCTAATCCTCACACTCTCAACCATTCAAAGGTATCAATCGTCTATGGTCCGTCAATGTGATCCTTCGGCTTGTTGGTCCCAGACCTCATCTTCGATCTCTTGGTCACATAGATTTCAGCCTCGATCTCTCCTCTAAAACCACGAAAAACCTCCTAAACCTCGTCCTGAGCAACTAGCTCCCAACCATCTAGGAATATCAATTATCCCTAATCCATCGATCAGATGCTTCACCGCGTGGTCCTTTAAAACCAAAAAAATCTTTTTCAAAATTCTTTGCAAAGCCTATACATTTCTTTCCAAATCTTTTTTGAAAAATCATTCTCAAAACCATTTCAAACTCAACACAAAACACCATGCAAAACCACAAAACATAGGATGTAGTCTATTGCACTACATAAACATGTAGCCAAGCCATGCAACCCAAACACGCTAAGGGCACGTGCCACCCATACGTGCCTTAGGCACTAAAACAAGGTAGTAAATACTATCACCTGTAAACACCTAAAAAACCAACACACAAGACCAAAAATTACATATGATATACCCAATAAAGATTTTGAAATCATCTACTATATACAACAAAAATCATAAGAATCTGATAGTTAAAACTCAATATATCAACAAATGAAGGCAACATACTCATAGTGAACAACACCATCGCAAACTCAATAAACATCATAAAAATCTCTACTTCAGCATGGTAACTTATCAATAATTATTATGAAACATGCACAAGGCTAGATTCAACAAGCTACAACTATTATATAACTCAAATTCCATCATAAGGGCCTTAGAACCACAACATGCATATATGCAATTTAGCTTTCAAAAATAGCCACCCCAACCTAGTAAATCTACTATTAAATTCCTTAAATTCGAAGCTCAAATCAGCACAGTAAAAATATATACTATATATCATTTCGAAGATCTTGAAATTATTTTTCCAACACCTCCTAAAATACTGAAATCCGATATCAAAATCTCAAGATATCATCAAAATAAGCAACCATACATGCTCAGTGAATAGTAAAATCGAGAAACACATTCTACAGCATAATTGCAATTAAACCATGTAAATTCATCTAAAAATACTATAAATTCTCACACAACAAGATCTAATCATATGACATCACTTCCCTTAACTTAATTTCAATATAAAAGCTCAACCTTGAGTCCAAGTTTCACAACCTACCAACATAGTAAACCCATCTCCAACAGCAGTAGTGCCACCTTCATCTCCACAAAACCCTCTCTCAAACTCCTTCTCGACTCCATCCCTCTCTCAACCCAACTCTCTATCAACTATCCCCTCTATGCTCTCTCTCTCTCTTTCTCTCTCTCCACTTGTATGCGTGCATACATGTGTGTCTATGTAGCCCTCCCCTCCTTTATATGCTACGAACTTAAGTCAAGCGAGGGTACAGGCATCAACACACGGCACAAGCACCACACTCATCAAGCAACAACGACACAACACGCATCAACATTTACATAATGGAGGGTAAGTGTCGACACATGTCCTCCACCTCTAACTATAGAAACAAACTTTCACACGTGTCAGCGAAATATTGTTGACATGTATCAACTTCATGATCTCGAGACACAATATTGTAGTGTACTTCGCGAAGTACTAGATTTCAGTACTTGATTTTGACTCGAGTCATTGAGCCATTCCATGTCCGTCAACACGCAAGATTCTTTGTACTAAGTTTAACTCATGTTGTCAGATACGCCAAAGAAAATCACTGACACGCACGGCATAGGCCATTTTCCAGGATTACTCTTCCTTCCTCAACTGTCCAACCACCTTTCTGATCTCCTTCGCCCTCACTACAACTTGCAACATTGTCCATTTCTCTTCTACCCTCTTCTCCCCACAAAGGCAGTAAGGTTGCTTCCTGCATCTCCAGTCACTAGAGTCTGGTGGAGCTTCTAAGGAGCAAGATTACTTGGGTTTCTCTTCAACTTCTATTTTCTCTCATCTCTCTCTTCAAGGTATAAATTTAGATCTTAGTTAGACTTAAATCTAACATAATATTACATAGATATAAGGTTTTCTAAAGTTTATTTTATTATTTTGAATCTTGATGTTAATAACTTGATATATAATTATATAAATTGTTTATATAATATATAGATCTAACCTAATAATCATGTTTTTGCATAAATCTAAGGTTTTTATATAGATTTAAGGAATTTTCATGTTAATTTCGTAATTAATTAAAAATCAGGATTTAATCTAATAATATTCCATGTTTATTACATAGATGATAAACCTAATAGATGTAACCTAAGAATTGTATATAATTAATAAATTTTTATAATTTTTTAAAAATTGAAAATATTTCGTAACGAATTAAAAAATCAGGGAAAAATGGAAAAAAAAGGGAATGATTGTAAAAAAAACACTAAAACATGTAAAAAAATTAAGAAATATTTGAATGTATGATTTCATTCAATTAATAATAATTATCTTTTTCAACCTTCATAATGTCAAATTCCTCTAGATCCGAAAATAGTGGAGGTTGTAGTGATATAAGGGCAACTAAATCAGAGGATCCGGGTTGATAGCATGGATATCCTATTGACAATGACAGATAAAAAGCACAATGCAAATACTGTGACAAGCAAATAAAGAGTGAAGAAATAACTAGATTGAAGCAACACATTGCTGGCAGATATAGTAATGTAGCTAAATGTAAATCATGTTCATCTATGATTTCTACTCAAATAAAAGAGCTATTAAAGAACACTAAGGCAAAGAAAAGCGACAAGAAGAGAAAAAAGATTTAACAAGATTCTTTTCCATGAAGATACTTTTGGTACTATTCCTATATCGAATTCAGATGATGATATGCTTTATCC
Organism: Posidonia australis; assembly: GCA_024699735.1. Classification (NCBI taxonomy): domain Eukaryota; kingdom Viridiplantae; phylum Streptophyta; class Magnoliopsida; order Alismatales; family Posidoniaceae; genus Posidonia; species Posidonia australis. The sequence continues at coordinate 5,320 of JAMKQA010021487.1, read as the reverse complement.
TACAAACTGTGATACTTTAGAAGACAAAGAAATGTATAGACGAGCAGTATTGTAATTTAAAAAAGAAGAATGACATAGAGAACAAATTGAAAGATTCCATAGGTCGATTAGGATCTTAACTTACAAGGAAAGTGGAAGTGACAGTGGCATTACACAAAAGGATAAAGGTAAAGGCAATGTTGAAATTTTCAGAATATATAGTCAAAAATATAACAATCCAGATGTAGTTACAATTAAAAAAAGAAGTCTCAAAGTAGAAGACGATTAAAGACATATTTGGAAATACTAAGGAAAAAGTTGGCTAAGCTGTAGCAAAATATATATTCTTCAATGCTATCCCTGCAAAAACAGCAAAGGGACTTTATCTAAAGCATATGTTTGATGTTGCAACATAAGAAGATACGAGAGTAAAGGCACTAACTGAGTATGAGATCATAAATAAATACATTAAAGTAAAGAAGGAAGAATTAGAAACCTACATTAATAGCTTGAAATGGTAACGACCAACCTATGGAATGACTGTCATGTGTGATAGTTGGATAAATACCACAAGAAAACAGATTATTAACTTCATGGTTTACTGTATTGGTCGTATAATTTTCTTGAAGTCCATTAATGCTTTCGATGTTATCAGAGATTACAAGTACATATACAAGTAAATGGAAAAAATCATTAAATAAGTAGGAGTAACAAACGTGGTACAGATTGTGATTGATAATGGAAGTTACTTTAAAAAGACTGGTTCCAGAATTATGAGAAAGTATGACATATATTAGACACCATGTGCAGCTCATATTGATCTAATACTTAAAACTTCAGGAAGACAAAGTTGGTGGAGAAAATAATAAGAGATGCCAAGATTGTAACAAATTTCATTTACAACTACTCATTTTTACTAATTTTAATGAAGTCACCCAAGTGTTGCGATGGAATTTGATTATTTAAGGAGTCATAAGATTTGTAAGAAATTATATTGCAAGAAATTATATTACTCTCTAAAATATGATTGATTGAAGAAATAGACCGAAGTATATATTCAATTCGCCACAGTGGTACAAATACCACGAAAGTGAAAGTCCAATTGGTAGGAGAATAAATTCAATTATAAATAATGTACTTTTTTTGGAGGATCATCAAAAAATTGTAAATATTATGAAATCAGTTTCAAAGGTCCTTCGATTGGTGGATGGTGATAAGAAACCTACCATAGGTTTCTTATATGAAGCTATGAAATTGATGAAAGATGTTGTGACTAATGCAACATACAGATCATCTAAGACATATCTCAAAATTATAGATGACAGATGGTCGAATATGCTTCTCCATTCTTTACTTGAAACCGGTAAGCATTTTAACATGTATATTCTTGTTTTTCATCATTATGTTTCATTTGTTGGATACTTGTTTGTCAAATAAGTTTTTTTGTCAATGTAGTATATTATTTGAATCTATAGTTCTAGTACAATCATCAATTTGGTAGCCGTACTGATTTATTAACATCTGTTAAAGATGTGATAAAAAAATTGAAACCTAATGTCAATGTCTAAGTACAAACTCTCAATGAAATAAAATACTTTTGAAATAAACTTCTGTCATTTAGAGGACCTCGTACAATACATTCTCGTAACACAATAACTCGAAGTAATGTTTTAATATCATTTCTTTTATTTTATAATATTACTCCATAATATAGCTAATAACTAAATATCATATTTTAGGTAAATAGTGAATGTTAAATGGAATAGAGGCTCCAAATTTGAAGAATAATACTATAAAAATTTTATCTCAAATAGTGGCAGCATATAGTTGTGAACGAAATTAGAGTATATTCAACCTAATTCATATAAAGCGAAGAAACAGATTGGATACTGTAAAATTAAATGACTTGGTATTTCTGCATTATAACATACAACTGAGAATAAAACATATCAAAAAAGGAGAAGAAAAAGACTACATGGAGCCAATAGATGTTGCATATATTTATAACGAGGACAAAGAATATGATCCTATACTTTAGTGGTTGCAAAAAAAAATGAAGAATCAATTCTAGATAAAGAACAAAGTAGACCATGTTCTAGAATTACTAGTGAAATGGGTATTGATGTGGAAGAATATATGAACTCATTAGGATGCTCTTGTGGATATACTCTAAACTTAGGAAGTGAGAGTAGTATAGATAATGATAATAACATACAACCACTAGACAATGATGATGGTGGCATTGGAGATGTAGCTCCACCTGCAACAAAAAAGCCACAAGGATAGAGACACAAAGACCATTTATCTTATTTATAGGGGAGAATGCCTTCACACAAGCTACACAATACGAAAATCATGAAGTCCGATCAAAAATTCATTATCGACGAAAGGATTGTCATGATCAACAACTAGATGAACACTCTTGGAGTAGTCATACAAGAAGATCTTTGTTAGACTCACTTGACTCTTTAAATATTCATGATCCTAGAAATCCTTATGATTATAGCTCTTATGGAGGTGATTTTATTGAGCAAACACACTATAGCACTAAAAGCAATTGGACAAGAGCTACATCTTCTTATACTCCAAGCAAACAAACTTAATGAGATATGAACTCGTTCTTTCAGTATACACATCTTCCAACACAATATGACAAGCAATCGCCAAAACGTCCTCCAAGTCATTCTTACATCCCTCGACAACCTCAAGAAATTCCTCAACCAGTAGCTATAATTCCACAATATCTACCAATGGGATTCCTAATACAACTATTAATATCACAATACCACTACTACATCAATGAATACCAGACATATTATAGTCATATGTCTTAAAATAACTACGTGTTGCGGAGAGAGTTCCAAGTACGACAACAAATTCATCAAAAACACAACATGAATGATGTACAAGAAGAATATTTTAATCAACTAAGGCATTCTTCATGGTATTAAGTATATATAAGATAATAATTCTGTGTACTTTTGTTTTTAAACATTTATTAAGTATTTTTATATATTATTTATACTTTAGGATATTTCTATTAGATCCATCTACTATATTTTAATATGATACATATTAAAGAAGTTGATCTAAGTAGTCTAAGATGTAGATTATTACTTACTTTAACTTATCCTAGAGTTTTAAATCAAAATTCAAAGTTTTTTGACTATTTCCGTAGACTTTCGTAAATTTATCATGTTTCCACTAACATTTCGATCGATGTCTGATACATTTCTTATTTTTGTCGGACATATTTCCTATTTTTGTCGAACTAAAGTCAGACACAAAACTAATATTTAATTCTATGCCTCCAACACACAACTCCAAGCATACACCATTTACACAATCCTATGCAATCCACTTGTGCAAACAACTTAATAATCATTATGAAATGTCACTAAGATAACCCTTCTAATTATTAATAGAATTCAATTAGGTTGACATCAATTACAAATCTCAAAAAGGATCTCTACTCAAATCGTCCTCAAATACAACACAACCACCAATCCAAAACCAAATGGGATAACTAATCCCAAAACTATAACTCACAACTTACTGCACTTTAGCTCACTAAAACATGTAAGCAAACCATGTTAGGAAAATGAACCACAGATATACAGTTTGAAAGCGTAAGCAAAGATCACAGATATTGTAAGATCCTACTAAGTATTTGATCAGTTAAATCTCGTCTTGAGCAACAATGTTCTTCACTACACCCTAACAAGTATTTTGAGATCACAATTTCCTAAGAAGTTTTGTGTAGATTTGTTATCGAGAGTTGTGAAGTTATGATCAATAAGGTTCATTTCTTTTGTGATTGATTGAGACAACATCCTATCCAAGATCGACAACACCAAGTATGTAGGTGTGCACTCGCATAACTGCCGCAACCATTGGCTCACTTTTCATAAGTAATGGGGAAGAGGACTGAAACATATCACTGAAAGATTATTCTGAAACAGATATGGGCCATCAAGAACATAGAGGAGATAGGATGTGCAATTGGTCAAATCTAGTATGAATCATACATGAATGATAGTTGGAATCGATGGCTTTCCTAGGTCATGTGAGATCCCCAAGAAAGAGGATCAAGTTAACTCATGTGGACAACTTGATGCACCATCTCCATTCAACCCTTTAAGCTAAATGTGGAACAAAAGGAAAGATAATTCATGGACTAGCCCCATCTCTTCATTCCATAGGAACTATAAGATCACCCCAAGGACGGCATCGACATCCAAGGGTCACCGCCAATCATAAACCTTGCTTAATAAGTGGAATGAACTAAGCTAAGAAAGAGGTTTATATCTTCAATTGTAGTGGAACTTTAGGTTGAACTTAGCAATGTCATGAAAATGGTAACCCAAAGGTTGAGGCCTGTCAAAAAGAAAAAATTTCCATTGACAAGTAGGCAAGGTAGTGAAATTGCTCCCTTCCTCATCAAAGTAGTTATTTATGTGATTTTTTATCTCTAAATATAGGCCATCATTGTTTGTACACACAAGACCTTTTGAATGCAAAGATACAAAATCGAGAGGGAAATAACCCAGATTGAATTTTGGTTACTAAGCAATCACTTAGGGTCCGTTTGAATACCCCAAAAAACAACGATATTGGTCAAAAAATACAGTTTTAGAAATCATAATTTTTTACTTTAATTTAGAGTGTTTGGATGGTAATAAAAGAAATCATTTTGAAACTGTAGTTAAGGGTTAAAATAAGGTTTTGAGAAAAAGAGATCTCATCTCTTTTTTTCCCACAAAATTGTGTTATTCGAACACAGCCTTCACCCTCTCATGCCCCCTTTTTCTCCCTCTCATTCCTCTCTTCCCCCTCGCGTAGCTTTGCCGTCATCGCTACTAGGGGTGTACATGGGTCTGGGTTGACCCGAAAATCGAACCAACCCGAACCGCGTGGATTGGGTTGGGTTGGATTTTTTTAATCATGGATTGGGTATAGGTCAGAAAATCCCAAACCCGAACTTTGTAGGTTGGGTATGGGTTTCAGACTTGGGTTACCCAACCCGACCGGAACCCGAAAGTATATATATATATAATAGTAATTATTTATATTTATAAATACATAATATATATATAATTTTTAATTTATAAAAGTATAAAACATTAATCACAACTTCTTTTTTCACTTCTCATGCTTGGCACTTGTATATATTTCATAGACAATATGAGTAAAGCTACTTCTATTTGTTAAGCAACTATACTTTTATTAGCTATTTTTGGATCAATAAACCATGAATTATCCTCTAATTTTTGCAGTCTTCTGGTCCTTTAGTTAAGTTAACACCATTCTCTTGTACTCTTGGAGAAAATTATTATTAGAT
>JAMKQA010021486.1:0-25718 GCA_024699735.1 Posidonia australis | reverse complement strand
AGGCCATCCAATGCTCTTATTAGGGTTGGCTCTTTTGTGAGACAACAGGAGGATTTTCGTGTGGAGGCTTTGCAAGCCTTAGGGACGGCCATCCCTTTATTCCTCCTTCTTCCTCTCTTTGTACTCCACAATTTGAAGTTAGTAAGCAGTCAAGGAGAGACACCCGTGGACGTACCCGAATTTAGGGAACCACGTAAAACCTTTGTTGTTGTGTGGATTGCTATTTTGGTATCTGTTCTTCCCTTCTACATGTGCCAAATTTAATTGAATCCGCTGTGCTTGGACCTCTTTAGGCATAACAACAGGCAATACCAAATCATGAAACATTCTATTTGAACAAGTCAACACAATTTGAAACACAATTTGAAACCGCGTTAAAAAATAAGTCCAACTTAGTCACGTTTGTGAATCATATCCCAATCAACTTCGAATTTAACATCCTAAATATCTAATTTAACTTTCCAAAGTTGAAATTTATGATCCAAAATGTTCTTCACGGACAAATTTCATCCTTCACTCCCATATCCTTTTTTTTTTTTGGCAATTCACTCCCATATCCTTACCACAAATAATACAAAGAAATATGAGATACTCACATGATAATAATGAAGAATCAACAACTATTTAACTGAAATTATGAAACTTACGTTTATAATTCACAAACTTCTCGCACGTACTCTCGACACCATTATAAAAGACCAACCATTGGTCGTATACAGATGTTTGGATGGGTGGACAAAACCGTTTCAACCATTTGTTGCATCGGTAAGATGAAGTGCTAAGGATTTTGTAAAAAAACAAAAGATCGCCTAAAAAAACAGAGCATAAGGATTTTACAATTTAAAAGTCAACAAAAGATCAACTTGATCTACAAAGAGCAAAAGTTGTAGAAACGTAATAGGAACTATCACATCAACTTCCACAATAAAGAGTCAATCAGGATCGCCTAACAGAGTTAAATAGATCCATAAACGAACGTTTAGGTGCCTCATTGCGAGAAACTATCTCCACCACTTTGTAAGAAGACTCAGGGTGCAATAAAGCTTCGGCAGCCACTTCAGCAACCTGGTCCCTTGATATTGAACCTTCGTAGAGAGTATCCTGAAATATGCGGCCGTAAACAATGTAAATTTAACTAGCCATCTGTCACAAGAGCAGGCACAGAAAGGAGAGAGACCGTTACCTCAGGTTCCATAATAATGTTTCCACTAGAGGGATCATTTCTTAAGCCTCCTGGCCTAATAATTGTGTAATTTATACCAGATTTCCTGATATGCCTCTCTGCTTGAAGCTTTGCAATCAGTGTAAGTCCAAACAGATTCAAGATTATGTACGCTGGATTCAGTAATTGGCCCATTGCAGCTCCATTAACTAAAATGGAACTAATAAGAATGAATCTTTTAACACCACTCACACGACATGCTTCCACAAGGTTCACTGTGCCAAGGTTGTCAACCTGCAGATTAAGTCCAAGAAAGTAACTACAAAATCACATATACTGTGGAAAATCCATTACATTCGCAGGTCTAGAAAAAAGACAAATTATACAAACTCCGTTTAATAATTTACACAGATGATTTCTAAAAGTACACAATGCCCATATTATGTTGGTGTCTGTCATTATCAAGGAAATGAAACATCAGATTGGTTCTGTTTCTGAAAGAGCAAATACAGAAAGATGATGCTTTCACCACTATTTAATCCTTACCAATCTCTATTTCACTTTGGCTTCAAAAACGCTTACAGAGATACTAACAAAAATCACAACTTGCTGTCGATAGAATACCAAGAGATAAAAACTCTTATCAACCCCAAATTATTCATCTATTGAACAGCTCATCTAAGCAGGTATTTACCTATATTCTATTCTATTATATTATATTATTAATAATCACGTTGAGAAAGAAGGAGAGACATGTAACCTAAGCAATGATCGTTAAATATTTGTAATAATGCACTTATGAACTTTGTTGAATGCATGCATAGAATTTATAATCAATACTACAAATATTTTTATATATCAATTCTTTTACATATGTTTAAGAACTGTAATAAGAAAAGATAATGTTTTATTATTTACCAGAAAAATAAATTTCATATCTCCTTTTCGATTAGTACCTTATATATATATATACAAAGAAAAATCATCCTATGTCATGTAAATAGAATTTAGATTAACATATTTCAAGTGTCATGAATCAATACATTTATGGTGTAGTTAAATCTTATACATTCAGCATAAATATCATAGTTAATTAAGTAAACGAAATTAATTTTCAAAAATTCAATTGTTTCAGTTATTCTCAGCCAATCCAAGAGTCTCTTGACTTTTCATTTTTCAAGTATGCATTGTCTATTCATAATTGCAATTAAGAACAATATTGCCTGTTTATGTCCTCTTTGTCCTTATCCATTCTCTTCCTCGGACTTAATTTCACCCATGATCTTTGTAAACTTTTGAGTTTCCATTCTCAACCTTTTCTTCTCAACCCATCTATTAATTATCGTTAAATTACAAGCCACCATTTTCATTTAATGCACACCTTTTATTTTTATCATTATATTTTCAAGCCACCATAATTTATATTTTAATGCGCCTTCCATTTGTAACATTACACGTAGAAATCAATTCCAGTTGCTCCTCTTTCTCATCCTTTTTAATTTCTTATTTTCTGGGACACAAGAACATAATTTCTGTAACTATTTTATAGTCATCGCGACCATTGAACAATGTCAAAAATTGCATTTTAACATTATTTCAGTAAGTCAATCATTACTTTCCGTAGACAAAACATAACATACAAAAATTAAATGGTGAGTAGTGGGTTATGCATGTTTTACTCTCACTATTCCAATTAATAAAAAAGAAAAATTTTAAATTAAATGCCAAGGATCACAATAGCGTCCTATTAGAAGCATGCTAGATTCTCATTCTACCTATTGTTGGCATCGAAGGAGCATTTCCCCAAGATTGTTTGTGAATATCAATTTTACAAGGAATCGTGCGCTTCATGTTGGAGTTCCCGAGTTTTCAAAGATGTGTGTGAGAGAGAGTTTGATGGAGAACCAAAATTTTGTTTGAGGAAGGTATGGATTCACATTCTTTCTAATTGTCAATTAAGCTGGAAATAAGCAATGATACCATCAGATAAAGGGATAGAAAAGGTGAGTATGACTCTATTTTTGTAAGCGGAACTTCTGGTGTAAATGAGAAGGAGAGTTATTTTTCCTTTCTTGAGATCCGGAATAAGAAGAAGTAGTTATTTATATATATCCTTTTCTTATTCTATGGTTTAACCATATTATCTACTATTCTGAAGTGGTTTGAACGTATATTTTATTTTATTTTATTATATTTATGGATGTATGTCTATCTACTACTTACTTGCAAGAGATAATGCATCATGTGTAAATATCCATTTAAGATGAAATACCGATCTCTTATCAAGTTATTCTACTCATAGTATACTTTTAGTGTTATACCCTTGATCCTGACTTAAATTAAACTATAGGTTTACTTTAAGATTTTAAAGATTTAAATATGATGGTTTCAAACAAGAAATTCAAGGTATTGCTATTGTTGTAAGTAAAAAATTATATTGGTTTATCTAAGATATTTCTACCAATTATTTGCAATCTTCTCTCATGCTTAATATTTTTTCATACGTTTAGAGGTTTTTTTCTTCATGATTTTATTTTCAAGATCCACACCAACTTAATTTTACAACTTACTTAACATTTGTGATATGCTCAATAATAACATTTTATTCAAGAAAGATATATGAATTTTTCATTTTCCCGTTTTTTAGATAATAGTATTTGTTCTTCTCATTACAAGTATTCTGGTTAATCTTCTAAGATTTCCATGTAACTTACAACTTATATAGTTTATTTGAACTAAATTTTAAATATTTGGTATGATATTATGCATCTACATCTGAATTATACTTAATTATTATAATATCATGAGTTCTATCATGTTTGATTAACAATATACTTATCCTTCTTTAGAAAACAACAATTTTATATTTTAAGATTTTAAGTCAATGCCATGTCTTGTCATTAGTCTTGAGACCGCTTAATTGTTACTTGGCTTGTGAAGGTCTACTAAATTTTCTTGTAATTAATTCTGCTCATACACAAAGCGTAAGTGAAAATTTTAAATATAAAATAATAACTTAAAATATCATTTTGACAAGAAAGCACTTGTTTTTTTTTATTGTTTCTTTTAATGCATGAAGCTAACTAAAAGCTATCATTCTTCCTTTTTACATTCATAATTTATTTATGTATTTTACTTTTAATGGTGCAATGCCCGTGCCTAGTCTACTAGTCTTTAACTAAAAAATTTCTTTCTTGTGTTGGAGCTTAAAAGCTTTCCTAGGAAATCAAAACAATAAATGCTGTTTTTAACAAGAAAAAGAGGAAGTTCAATCTGGTCAGCTATATAAACCCAGACAAATATGAACATCAAAATGAGAAGAAAAACCGTTACATAAAGCCAGACAACAGTTGCAATATTAAAAAGGGCAACCTATTTCATTTCATATTAAAAGATAGGGAGTTAAAGTGGGCAAGGACCGAGGACCGAGGACCTTCCATGGGGCAAAAGGATCCAATGAGCGTCGGAATCCTGTTGCACAAATAACAGCCTCTGAATCAGCATAGGCCTCAACTAACTTGTCCGAGCACTGTGTAACGTCAGTCTTCACCTGTTCAATAGCATTGAGATAAGACTGGTAACAGTCATACGAGGTGGAGCGAGTGAGGTTGATGTAACATATACATTCATGAAAATACGCAATAGGAAACCCGAAGGACACAACAGCAAACAGTTAACATTGAAATGGATTTTTGGAATCTCCCTAGTTCCAAGTTTCGCATACATTATGAGTTCGTTGATCCTAAAAGAAGTGCCAGGTACCAAACAGTTCAGAAAAACTAGTTACTGGATTGACAAAAAAAATCGATCGAACAGACGAGGAGAATGAGAATGCTGTGATGTTAGTGATGCGAATATATGCAATTGTATGGGAAAGTTAATTTTAGTATAACAAGTGAAACTAACAATTTGGAGATTGGGGTGGGAAGGCAGGAGTCCTGTGGCCCTGTCGATGTCGAGAACACCTGCTCGGACGAGGAAGCCCTTGGAAAGCAGGTAGTGCACAATCCTTCTACCAGTGTTACCAGTAGACCCCGCCACAAAGATCTTCTTCTTCTTCTTCTCCTTGTTCGTCTGTCTCCCATCTACATCCGTTTCTTGTTCTCCCGCCATCATCTACCATACAGATTGTAATGTATTGTGTTGTGTTAGGAAAATAGAGATGGTCAGTCTAGAACCTCTTTGATTACCTCCTCGGAGCTCGCGGCAGCAGCAGGAATGTGTTGAGATTGGGAAGAAGAGTTGCCGCTGCCAGTGCTGGTGCTGATGAGGGGAGGAGGAGAGGCAAAAGAAGAGTTGGTGCTGAAGGGCGGAACGGCAGCAGCTGCAGCTGGAGGAAGGGAAAGTGAGATAGTTGTTTGTCTGACGGCAAAAGGCAGTGGTGCACTGGTAGGACCCCGGAGGCGGAAGAAGGCACTGGCGGAAGAAGGCGGTGGAATCACGCACACCACCACCATTGCCGCCCAGCAGAACCGGCAACTTGTTTTTCGGGAAAAATAATAATTGATAATAAACGGTCGGATGATGATATGTCCTCTAATGTTTTTTTTTGTCAGTTTTGTTTATCATCATATTATTATTGACACACACATGTGAAGGACGGATGGATAGACCACGGCGCTTTCTCCCCATTGTCATCCACAGAATTTAATTTTCCTTTCCTTTTTCTTCGAAAAAAAAATCGTTAATAAAATGTTTATTATTATTATTTTATTCCTAAATCATGTGTGGATGTCAGCTACCCTCCGCTCCTTGCTAGCTTCCTCTCCTGCTCAGTCATGGAACAAGAAGAAGAATAGGAAGGAGGAGGAGGAGGTGGAGAAGTAATTCACCTTGATAGATAATAAATACAATAGAGACGAAGATACGGGTATGGCGTCGGCTGCTGCTGCGTCGTCAGCTACTTCCGGTGGAAGAGGAATAACAACAACAACAACAACATCGCCAATTTGCAGCGTGTCGTCCATGTTCTTGGTTGGCGGCCACCACCATCATCGACTCTGGCCACAGGAACAACAACTACAACATATTTTTATGAAGAAGAAGAAGAAGAGGAAGAGCAATAACAACAGCACTAGTAAGTGGACATTTGTGGCTGCTGCTTCTGCTTCATCCATGGTGGAGGTTTGGGCGGGATGGATTGCCAATGGGGGAAACGTCATCCAACACCACCTTCATGGCCTCGTCCTGGCCGTAGGAGTGGGCCTCCCCTGCACTGTGATGCCATGCGGTGACATCATCTACCGCAGCACCCTCCCCCGTCCCACCGGTCTCAGCCTCACCGCTCCTGGCTTGGCCCTGGCCCTTGCCGCTCTCTCCTACCTCTGGGCCACCCCAGGCGTCGCCCCGGGCTTCTGGGACATGTTCGTCCTTGCCTTCCTCGAGCGCGTCTTCCGTCCCTCATACCGCAAGGTGACTTCTTTCTTTCCATCTCTCATCCTCCTTCCCTCTCTTCGTTCATTAACGTACCGGTAGTAGTGGCAACACCATGATTGACTTTCCCACTCTTCTATTAACTACTAACGCTAGCTTGCTTTCTTCGCTTGTGTGAATTGGCAGGATGATTTCGTCCTAGGGAAGAAGCTCGGTGAGGGTGCTTTCGGAGTTGTCTACAAGGCGTCCCTTTCCGAGACCAACAAGGATTCCACCACCAAGGTACTACGCTAATAACATGCAACTACATAGGAATATGTATGGGCAATAAAGACCACCTTTGCCAGGATGGATCCACTTGGGTGAATCACCTTCCCTTTTTTATTCTCTTTTCCATGTTCGGATCACATCACCCTTAGTTTCCCTTCTCTTGAGGGAGCTGAGTTAATTTCTTTCTTTTACTTCTTACAATCAACGTTGCCTGATTGAGTCATTGTTGTTTGCTTCTTGAAGAAAGGTGGTTTATTAGTTGTAAAGAAAGCCACTGAGTATGGAGCTGTCGAGATTTGGATGAATGAGCGTGTCAGAAGAGCCTGCTCCTCTAGCTGCGCAGATTTTCTTTATGGCTTCCTTGAGGTGCTTCTCTTCATAACTTTATCCATCATATCCTATGTTCATGTATTTTCAGTCGATTTGTGTTTGTTTTCTTCTCAGAGAGAACCAACACCATTCATTCTTATGTATGTTTTCTGTCTCAGAGCCCTTCAAAAGGAAAAGGAGGTGAATATTGGCTTATATGGGATTTTGAAGGAGAGCAAACACTATCAGATCTCATGACAAGCAAGGAATTCCCCTACAATGTCCGTACTCTATTCGTTTGTCAAAACTGTTATTCCGATATAGTTCACCCATTGCCAATGCTCTTTCCACTTTCTACATATACGATACTGTTTATTATGCAGTGATTAAAGGATATTCCAGAAAGTCAATCGTCTGTAAATTCTAACAAATGTTTACAAGATAGGAGCAGTACTTGCTTGCATGTTTAGGTTGACAACAAGTAACTTGCACGAAGCAATTGGTCAATTCAAAGTTGATTAGTCAGTTAACATTTTTTTATTGTAACAAATATGGAATACAAAAAAAATATTATTAATTTAAAGGAAAATTATTACTGCAGTTTTGATTATACTAAACTCAATAATCCTAACAATTAGGGAACATAATCAACAAGAAAATATCTTGGACCACATACTGTTGTATTCTAAGCAAACAAAAAGTATAACTTCTGCAATTATCCATAAGGTAACTGTATATTCAGCATGTAATTGTTGGCCTATTAAGCAGTCACATTACAATATATGGGCAGTCAGCAGATTACATATTGCTACATAATTAGAAATATGTAAATTTTGTCCTAACTGCTGAACCTTGTATTTAGCCAATTGACCATACAATCACAATAATTTGAACTATGGAATCAGGATTTTTGCAGTTTAGGATAAAAGATATTTGCGGTTGGGAACTGGGATCTAGTTTCTAATGACTGGAACTTATTTCTGGTGCTTACCTGATGAATAATTCTCTGATATGGGCTAATTTTGTAGAGTGCTTTGGTTTGAGATTCAAACTGACCTTATTTTAGCAATGCAAGAAAGGATTTATGGTGAAAGTGAGATCCAAAAGAGGATATCAAAAGAGACTGCCTACAAAAACAACAAGATGGCACAATTACAACGCCATAGAACCACCAAACCCAAAAGGCAAACAAAGCCCAAAATTCCATCCACAATAACAATTGATACCAGCTTACCTATCACATAATTCCTTGATTGAAAAAATTGTGTTCTAGAAAATCCTTGGGTTTCTCTCCTGCCAAACACTCCACTAGATTGCAGGGCTAATAAACAACAATAATTTTCCCTTTTTTTTCTCAGATTTTGATATGGAATTCATCCAATCCTCCAGCCTCACATTCACTGTTGACCTTTTGTATCATTTTCTAGTAACAGTCTTTGGGTACTCTGAATTGGCACCAGCCCACTCTATCATCACACCAGCTTATCTATCACATGGTTCCTTGTTTGACAAATTCGTGTTCTGGAAAATCCATGGGTTTCTCTCCAGCTAAACATTCCACTAGATTGCATGGTGAATCAATAACAATAATCTTCCTTTTTTTTTCTTTCTCAGATGCTGATACAGCATCCATTGAACACTCCAGCCTCGCATTTGCTGATGACCTTTTATATCACTTTTTAGTAACAAAGTATTGGGTGCTCTGAATTGGCACATAGTGTTGTTCTTATCTGAAGTCCTTTGTATGGTGTTCTAAAACCAATAATATAGGTGGTGGAAGAGATCTTCGAACTCTTGTTGAAATATGAATATTCAACTTAAAATCAATTAACTATGTGTGGAAGGGTCTATCTATATATAACTATAAGTCTAGTTTACATTTTTTTCATTGTGGAATTATTTTAACATTTTCTCTTACTTGTGGTTTCTTTTAAGACCAATAAGTGTCTCTTTTGTACATAAGTGAATGTATGTGGACTTAGGCCCGTTTAGGTTTCTTTTTGACTCTAATATCATGTTGCAATATAGATATTCGACTCAAAATCAATTGGTTATGAGTAGAAGAGTTCATTTATGTATAACCATAAGTCTAGTTCTCACTTTTACCAACGTGAGACTATTCCAACGAACTCCTTTTTTATGTTCCTTGTTGTGTATAAAGCATACTCAATAAACATGTCCCATATCTATTGAGCTAGTACAACTTATATAAGTAACTCTCTCACGAGCAAGATTCTAAATGTTGATTTTGTATTGGACATTGGTTCGACAAAAATAGGAAATGCGTCAAACATAGGTGGAAATATCAATAAAACATGGTAAATTTACAGAAGTCTAAAAAAACAGTCAAAAAACTTTGAATTTTGATTTAAAACTCTAGGATAAGTTAAAGTAAGCAATAATTTATATTTAATGTAGCATTTGATATGTTGGAATAAGGATGGAATGTGGAATCAAATTTTAAGGATGGAATGGTATTCCTATGTTTGGCATGAAAATAAGGTAAGAATGGTTATTTCCTTGGGAATAAAATTCCCACTTTCTTTGGGAATTTGGTTCTTTATTGATATATAAGGAATTTGATTCTTATTCCATTGGGAATAAAAAAAGGGATAAATTACAGCTTACTTAACTATTCACGCTTTTCAGATTGGTATTCTAAATTTTTTTTCGTTACAATTTTTTCCTCTCAATTATGGTAAATTACAACAAACTCCATTTTTGGATAAACGACATTAAATTTTTGCATGGTTTAACCATTTTATCCTTTATATTTTACCATTCAAGAATTAAATTATAGTTTAATTTCCTCAACTATTTTTGTTTTTCAACTTAATATCATAAATTTTTTTTTGTTACAACTTATTGTCCGTAAAGGTTAAATTACAGTTTAATCCTCAACTATTTGAGTTTTACAACTTGTTACCTTGAACTTTTGTTCGTTATAAGTTATCCCTTTTAATTATGGTAAATTATAATAAACCATTTTTTTAGATAAACGTCATTAAATTTTGCTTTGTTTGATTATTTTACCCTCAATTACAAATAATTTCTTTCTCAACCTTACAAAACTCGATTCAAACATTATCCCTATGAAACTATTCCTTCCTCACCCACACTCCACTTGATGTAAATCTCAGTCATTGACATTCTTTTTGAGTGGGTTGAGACCTTTGGTTGAAATACGTTGATGATGATAGAGACGAAGTTTGAGATCTTCTTGTGGTATTGATGAAGCTCAAAATCATAAATTTATCAAGAAAACAATGAAAAAAGTGTTTAAGAAAGAAGGTGAAAGGAGAAAATTTTGGTAGTAAAGTGGATTTAGGGTTTATGACATAGAAAAAATAGAAGAAAATGGAGATGGGAAAAAAGAAAAAGAAGGATAAATTTGTCTACATGAAATATTATAAATGTCACATAACCTGTTCAAACATAATAGAAGTGCTATCAGTGGTAGTTGAAGGGGGTAAGTTGTAACGAAAAAAGTATAGGATATTAAGTTGAAAAATTGAAATAGTTGAAGGAGGTAAATGAAAGAAGATGGAAAGAAGGAAAAATTTATCTAAAAAAAATACTGTAATTGTTTAAACCTAAATGAAGGGATCTTGTTGTCTAATGGAGGTAGTTGAGGGGGGTAAGTTGAAATAAAAAAGAATTTAAGGTATTAAATTGAAAAATGCAAATAGTTAATGTGAACTATGATTTACACAAAAAAACGCAAGCCTTTCCACCTAATCTTATCTTATTTCCGCAGTAACAGCTCTTCCCTCACAGTCCTTTTCCTTTTCTGACCGAGTTGGATAAATAAGTTTGCCTATCAGTCTCCTGTACCGAGTTGGATCCTCCAACAACTCAGAACTACTATCTCAGAACTTCGATGTCTGCTTAATGAGAATGCTCTTTGGTTTGCATATTAAGAGACCTGCCTCCTGTAAGAGATCCAATACATACTTTTTTTGTGACAAAGCCATCTTACCCTGTGCATATGCAAACTCGATCCTAAGGAAATATCGAGACTTCCCCACATCCTTTGTCACAAAATAAGTGTGAAGATGCCTCTTGACCTCTGTAATGTCCTGTATATCACTGCCTGTTACCAATATATCATCCACATAGACTGTCAGAATCACACACCCACTAGCTGTTCTCCTGTAGAAGATAGAATGATCCACTGCACACCTTTGAAATCTTCCAGCAAGAACTACCTGGTTGAACTTTTCAAACCACGCTCTAGGACTCTGCTTAAGACAATAAATCACTTTCTTTAGTCTGCACACACGATCCTTCCATTGAGCAACATACCTTAGAGGTTGCTCCATCAAAACAGACTGATGGAGTTTTAACATCTAATTGACAGACCTCCCATGAGTAATTCACAGTTAGAGATAGGAGCAGTCTGATGGAGTTGAGACGAGCGACAGGAGAGAAGGTCTTCTCATAATCTATCTCATAAGTCTGAATGAAGCCTTTTGCCATCAGTCTTGCTTTGTATCTGTCTACACTGCCATCTACTTTGTATTTGATAGTATAGACCCATCTGCAGGTGACTACTGTAGCCCCAATAAGGCCGGTCAACAACTCCTACATGCCATAACTACTAAATGCAGCTAGTTTCTCATCCATAGCAGCCTTCCAATGAGGAATGGAAAGTGCCTCCTGATTGGTTCTAGGAATAGACTGAGAAATAAAAGACAAGACAAAGCTACGAAAACGAGGGTGAAGTGAATCACAAGAGACAAAGTGAGAAATAGGATTGACTGTGCAAGAACGAGTATCTTTTCGAAGGACAATAGGTAAGTCTGAGGCATTAGTGGATGGATTTGCATCTGTAGAGGAGGATGGTCTGTTGGTGGGAGGCACTAGGATACGCTGGCGGTGTTGATAAACCTGCAGTGGACAAGTAGCTTTTGGTGGCAAAGTAGGTACTCTTGGAGGATTGTCACCTTCCAATTCAACGACTGATGGAATAGGGACAGAGACGCTAGGGACAGAGGAACTGGATGATGTAGACACATCATAATACGACTCAGACTAAAAAAAGGTGACATTCGCAGACACAAAATATCGTCTGGTAGGTGGATGAAAACATCAATACCTCTTCTGAGTCTTGGAATACCCCACAAAGATACACTTGATAGATTGTGGAGACAGCTTGTCCAAACCAGGAGAGAGGTCTTGGACAAATGCCACACACCCAAAAACTTTAGGGGTCAAACTAAATAGACTAGACTTAGGTTTTAAACGATGTAGTGGAACTTTACCTTCAAGAGGTGTAGAGGGCATCCTATTGATAAGATAGGTGGCTGTAAGTACAGCATCAGACCACAACTATTTGGGTACATGTATATGAATCATGAGAGTGTGAGTAACATATAATATGTGCCTATGTTTGCGTTCTATAACCCCATTTTGCTAAGAATTGTGTGGACAAGTACTCTGATGTATGACACCTAAAGAACTTCAGTATAAAGTAACTTTAGACTGAACAAACTCAAGTGCATTATTAGTTCACAAATTTTTTGGAGTAATATTAAAAAAATTCTTTATTTCAGCCAAAAAATTTCTGAGTACATAATACACATGACTACGATCTTTAAGCAGATATACCCAGGACACTCTAGAAAAATCATCAACAAAAATTATATAATATTTATGACCTGATACAGACTGAACTCTAGATGGATCTCAGACATCACAATGAACCGACTCAAATGCAGTAGTACTTGACACAACACGCATTCTTTTGAACGAAGCACGATGGTGCTTACCCAATTGACATGACTAATGTGAAACTGGACACTAAGGCAAGGCTTGTTGAAGCTTCTGGTGAGAGGAGTGACCCAATCGGTAGTGTCACAAGGAAGAAGACTCGGAAGTAGACGCTACAGAAGCTAATCCTTGAGGTATATCATCATAAACCAGCAGATATGCTCCATTTCTTCGCTCATGACCCAAACTAATCCTCTCCGTCTGTAAATCCCGAAAAGTATAATAGAAAGGAAAGAATGTGACGCAGCAGTTAAGTTGTTTAATAATGCCACTAATAGACAACAGGCTTACAGGAAAATTAGGAACAAAAAAAAAAACATTGTCAAGTGCAATCTGTGAAGAGACTTGCATCACCCCTTCACCTGAAACAGGACACATTCGGCCATCAGTAACTGTCACAGACTGAAACTCATGTAACTGAGATAAACGGATAAACAAGCTACGTGTATTTGACGTATGTGAGGAGGCACCAGAATCGATGATGCAGGAAAGGTTCCTAGATGCAAGAAGGGCACTAATACGTGAGGAACCAGCATGGGTAGTCGTGGCAGCAGAGCCTGTGACCTTTAGCTGTTGGAGTCGCTCATAATCTACCTGTAAAACTGTAAAGGTCGGTTCTTCGGTGGTAGCTGTAGCAGTAGTGGACTCTGTGGTAACATTGGCTGTCTGTGGTTGACCAATCAAGTCCCAACACTTTTCAATCCTGTGTCCCAATTGTCTGTAGTGTGTACATCTAGGTCGTCCACCTGTCTCACTTTGACTACGTCCCCCATCTCGAGAACCACCACTACCATGACCCCGAGTAACGACCATTGCTGAGGGGCTGACACTGTAGAAGATGCAGCAGTGGAGACACGTAGAACCTTTGCAAATGTAGTCTGTAGGTCAGGAGCATTGTCTGATGCCAACACCTGATCCTGATTCAAGCTAGCAAGATACACTGTAACTGCTAACTCCTCTTTGTACTGTGTAGTTTCGTAATGTCCATTGTCAGAGGCTGATACACGTCTATCTCATCCATAAGAGCACGAACGCGAGTGAAATACTCCTGAACTGTCTGATTTCCTTAGCGAAGAGTAAATAACTGCTCATATAACTCACAAACCCGAGAAATATTTTTCTTATGACCGTATGTGAGGCGAAGTGTGTCCTATATCTTTTTCGCAGGTCGCAACAATATGATCCTCCGTGCAACTGAGGGCTCCATACTATTAGTCATCCAGGTGATAACCGCAACATCATCAGCTAACTAATCTTCATAGGTATCAGATTTTCATTGAGAGGTGGATGTGTAAGATGTTCGAACTTTTTATGTGTCAAAACAAAGGTTTCAAAACTTTGTGACCATAAAATATAATTGGGGCCGATAGGTTTTTAGAAGTGCCACTCATATTCTTAAGAAATGAATCTCGGGAAGCCATCTTAACCAAAAAATATAACAAAAATCAGGCATAATATGGTCTGAAAATGAGAAATTGTAAACTGAACTGCTCACCACGGTGTGTGGATGTGACGTATCCACACACAATGAAAACCAGAGACTTGAAAAAAGCCTAGAACATGGCCTAAAACTTCAACACACTGTATAAGAAGGGTCGGACTGTCCTTTCAGACCTTCAGGAGAGAGAAAAGGACATCACTGATTACTGGATTGTCGTCGATGACCCCTAGCCAGTCGGTGGCGGCGGCGGATGACGGCCTGGATGGTAGGGGAGGGCTGGACGACACCTGGGAAGGCTGAAGGAGGGGTTTCAAGCGGTTGAAGGAGGCTGTGCTGGCCTAGAAGACGTCCGACGGCAACGGGAGGGCGTCCGACGGCGAGGGCGGCAGCGGCTGCTCTCCTTCTTCTCCTTTTTTTTAAGGGTTTTTTAGGCTTTGATACCATGTGGAAAGGTTTTTGAGAGAAAAGAGCCAAAAATCTATATTATTTCATGTGTAGTTACATATAAATTGGGAGACTAGATATCTTAGACAAATGGATACCGATAACTCGTTTACCCATGAAACCATAACATACACATAAAATAACTCTAACAGTACCACACAGTGAAAAGGAATTGTACACCAATTTTACTCTGCATTTTGATTGCATACCTAACTCACGAGTGAAATAAAATTATTTCATTTCATTCCATTTTAGAGTTCATTCTATTCTTATCTATTTTCATTCAAGTGTACTAAATATGTTACATGGACTTGATAAATATATATTGAAGCATAAATAATATATAAAAATACTTAATAAATGTTTAAAAATAAAAGATGTTAAGATTGTTAGATGGACTATTATATAATGGTTATATGGATATCCGTTTCCTATTAAGATACTCCAATTTCCATTTATGGTATGACAGTCAAGTTTGATTAGGAGTAGCATTTTATTTCCCTATATATATATACTCAGTCTTCATCAATAAGATTATTCTAGTTTCATATCTTTGTTTTCCTCTTACATGGTATTAGAGTACTAGGTTTTCTTCTTCAAAAAAAAAGAAAAAAAAACCCCTAACCGTAGTTCTCTTTTCCCCACCACCCCACCCTTTCTCTCTGTCGGCTACTTCTGACCTTCCCCTGCCACTGCAGCCTTCCCAGGCCTTGCGTCCGTGGCCTAGCAGCACAGTCGGCACCCGTTCTCTCTCCGCGTGACTCCTTCGACACTTGTTCCTTCTCTGCGTGCCTCCTCCGGCCCCTTCTCCTCCTCTACAGTGTTCCTCTGGCCCCAACCCCTCCTCCGCAGGACTATTTTGCCCTTCTCAGGCCACTCGGTGGGCTTAGGCGGTACTTCAGGACCTGTGCTCACCTTCGCTGGCCACTCTTGCCTGTGTAGCTTGCTTCGTCGGCCTCTCCAACCGTCGGAAGTGGGAGGCTAGCAGTCTAGTGCCTACTTCGACCTCTCCCGTGTGCTGCTCTTTCCTTCTTCTTCACCGACGGGCTTCCTACACCCCCAATGACGTGAGTAGCCGTCGTCATTGACTCATCGGTCAAGGATGGTTTGCTTGGTTGTCTCTTCTCTCTGTCATTGTTGTGGTTTTCTTTTATGTGATATTTTACTGCTTCCTTGTTGTTATTTTCCCTTTTTCGACGTACTTCGTAGTCATGGCCTCTTCCTCGGTTTTTGGTTCTGGTGTTGCTATGCTGCGTACTCTTAGTGGTACATCTATCAAATTTGATGGTAAAAGCTATCTCATATGAGCAAAGTATATTTAGAATTTTCTAGTTATCCATAAAAAAATTAAGCATATTATTCATGGCCTTCCTAATCTCAAATTTGCAGAGTACAATGATTGATTGGCTTCTGATTATGGTGTCATTACTTGGCTATTGAATAGTATGGAACCTCAGATCTCTCTTGGTGTGGTCATGCTTCCTACTATCAAGACCATCTGGGATACTTTGAAGGCCATTTATGTTAAAGATAAGAATATTACCCGGATTGCTGAGATATATGACCATTCTTCTCCCTACAGCAAGGCGACCAGTCAGATTAGGACTTATATATGTCTATTTGGGTTCTTCTTGATGAACTTGAAATCCTTCAGCCTTTGGTAGAATTTTTATCAGAATTTGATGTTCAGACTATGCGTCAGTATCAAGAAGAGCTTGTGGTTGTAAATTTTTTATCGGTTTTTCGTCCCAAGCTCGCCTTTCAGGTGTGTGGTCACATTCTCGGTAGTGATTCTGTTGCATCCTTGACATCTGCCTTCTTTCGTGTTCTGCGGGTTTCTACTGGGACTCCTACGGAATACAACGATCAGTCTACCTTAGCTGTCTCTGGTTGTGGTCGTGACTCCGGTAAAGGAAGAGGCTGTGGACGGGTCTGTGATTCAGGAGGGGGATGTGGTGGTTGACGGAGTAATCTCAAGTGTGATCATTGTGGCCGTACGAATCACTCATCAGATCATTGTTGGGCAAAATTTGGCAAACTAGACTGGACAAATAGTGTTACAGAAGACAACTCTGTGTCTTCCTTTAGCTCCGATGATACTGTGATAATTTCTCAGACAGAGTATGTTCGCTTCCTTCAGTCCTAGACTACTCTAGTTGTTCAGACGGCTACTGCTACACACGCTACTCCATCAAGTACGTCAGCATTGTTTACGACTTCTGATGTCGATTGGGTGATTGATTCAGGTGCGTCAAAACATATGTTTGGTACTTACCATCCTTTTTCTTCCATAACCACTTTTGTTTCTACACCTTCTATTACAGTTGTTAATGGGACACGTTCACCTGCCTATGGACAAGGAAATGTGTCTCTATCCAATAATCTTACTCTACATGATATTCTTTATGTACCTCATTTTTCTATTAACTTACTTTCGATTAGCCAACTTACCAAAACCTGTAACTGTGCAGTAACCTTTTTTCCCACTTATCTTCTTATATAGGACCTACGGACTGGGAAACGAATTGGTTCGGGACTTGAGCGAAATGATTTATACTGCCTTAGTGGTCGCACGTCGCCTCCTATCTCTGCTTATACTGTGTCCACGGTTTAGTCTTCTTTTTGTGGCATTGCCGTCTTAGCCATCCTTTATTAGAAAAATTAAAAAGTCTTTTACGAGTGTCTGTATCTATCAATAATTTTCAGTGTAAGTCTTGTCAACTTGAGAAGCATCAATGATCCTCATATCCTACACGTCAGGAAAAACAAAATTGTGCAGTAGATGTAAATGTTGACTTTGTCGGCATTAAAATAAAAAATGTCGGTCGACATGTGATTTTCATGTGGAGAAAATTCAATGTTTCGATTGACTCGCTCGACTTGGTATTGAAAATTCCATCGAAACACAAGACTTTGTGATTTACAGATAAATGTCATTTCCTTGATTTGATCTCACTGACACATGTCGATTTTTGGAACCTTGCTCATGAGGTTACTTTTTATTTCCTTTTCATTTCATTGATTTGATGTTGTTTACATGTATAATATCTTATATTAATATAACTTGTTCTCTCTTTTTTTTTTCTAGTGAAACATTTATTTTTGTTCATGAGTTTGTTCTTTAAATGCATTTCTTTATTGGATGTGTTCCATAGTATTTATAAAAACGTTACATACTCCAATCCCTATCATAGATATAAGAAGTTATTCCTACAAGTTTTTGGTTTTTTTCATCTTTGTGGTAGTGGAATTGGTTGCTTCAATGTAATGTTTGAGCTATCAACATGGATGTTTCTGATGCTTATTATAATATAGGTTGAGACAATGATACTCGGAGAGGTTCAAAATTTGCCAAAAGGATTGGCTAGAGAAAATAAAATCATTCAGACAATAATGAGACAACTTCTATTTGCTTTGGATGGTCTTCACTCGATAGGCATTGTGCATAGGGACATTAAGCCACAAAATGTTATTTTTTCTGAAGGTAAAAGAATACATTTTTGCTTCTGTCTCAGTTCTATAAATTCTTTTGCTTTAAACTGTATTTATAATTATTTCCATATGTTGTAGGTGCACGTACTTTTAAGATAATTGATCTTGGAGCAGCTGCAGATTTGCGTGTGGGAATCAACTATATCCCCAAGGAATTCCTCTTGGATCCTAGGTACTCTCTAAATAATCAAAGGTTTTGTGAGGATTTTGTTCAGCTATGAGTTTGTATGTGTTAGAGTTAATTGTTTTTATTTGTTAGTCGTTAGATAGGTTAATGGATTTTGTGGTTCCATATATCCTATGTAGTCTATGTATATGCTTTGTACTCTTTGATTTCTTTTTTATGCAATTAGATTAATTTTCTCTTTATGATACCAAAGCAATAGATTTTGTGTCCTAAAATACTTTTTCGGCAGCCACCGCCATAGCCACAACTGTCAATGGCCATCAAACAGCCTTCTGACCTGCTGACATTAGCGGGCACCGACATGTGTTGCAGTGATTGATTTTTGCTTCTTCAGGTCTTCCTCCTTTGTTGTTTTACATTGTCCTCTCATCATCGTATGGTCGGTTGACTAGGGATTTATAGAAACCCTAGCATTCACTTGAGTTTTTGTTCATATGTGGTGGGCATCTACTGAGTTTGATAATTCATTTGTTGGGGTTGTGATCATATACAAGATATGTTCATTGTTTCTTGGGTTTGATGGTGTTTTCTTCTTCTACCCTTGATCTCCATAGGTTTACTGGACCATTGTCAAGTTGAATGGTCCAAAATATCCTTTATATTTACAATCTTTCAGTAAACGTGGTGGCTTTAATGGATGTGATGGTAAACATGGTAGACGATTTACATGCTTGTTTTATTGTCATGTGGGTCATTGTTGATCATTACTGGGACAAGCATGGTAAACCAACCAATGTTGTAAATAATGCCTTGTTAGATTTTCCCTAGGACTTTACGGATGTGGTTACCTTGACATGTGGAATTTGAAAAACTCCAATTATTTGCCTCTACTGCTATTATACCGTATCCTATAACCATTGTTGAATAGACTTCAAGTACTACAATCAATATAGCCTCTAATTAGTCCTACTTTATAGATTCATGTGCATCTTCTCATATGACATGTACTCGGTCTTTGTTTTCGTCTCTTGATACTTCTTCTATTCGTCCACCTATCGTTGTTGCAAATGATTCTAATTCACCTGTCTTGGTTTAGAGATGGTTCACTTTTTCACCCTTCTTTTTGAATCAATTCTTTTTGTCCTTAATTTTTCAATTATTTTATTATCTATCAGTAAAATCACTAATGATTTTAATTGTTGTGTAATACTTTTTCCTACTGGTTGTGTATTTTAGGATCTTCAAATGACGAAAAGAATTGATCGAGGGTACGCATTTGGTGGAATGCACTACTAAGATGTCCTGTCTTCTACTATTCATGCATTGTTGTCATAGTTGTCTCCTTTTCAGTGGCACATTTATTTGGGTCATCGTCTGTTGAAAAGCTTAAGAAGATTGTACTTGTTAGCTTGTTAGTGTCATTGCTTTAGTGTGAAGTTTGTTAATTAAGTAAACATCATAGGTCGTTTTTCCCTACTAGAGTTGAGAAATGGTGTTCTTCACTGTTTAAGTTTGTTCATAGTAATGTTTGGAGGTCATGTCGCTTTCAGTAGATTTGTGATTTTCATTATTTTTAGATCTATTTTCTTAAAGGTAGATCTCATGTTCCTTCCGTACTTCAAAATTTTTACAATGAAATAAAATGTCAATTCTCTTCTTCTATTTACTATTTTTGTACTAATAATGTCTTAGAATTTTTGTCTAAAGAAGTTACAATTTTTTGTTCTTCTAATGGCATTATATATCAAATTTTGTGTCATAGTACCTCTCAAGAAAATGGTCATGTTCCTAAACTTGTTGTTACTTTTTGTTCTTAGGATGATGTTGTTCTTACTGCTTCTTATTTTATTAATAGGATGCTTTCTCTTATTATTGATAATCATATTTCTATTAATCGATTGTCTCATGATGTTGTCTTATTTTGTGCATGTTTTGGAGACAGACTTGGATAAATTATTTCCTCGTGCGATAAAGCGTATATTTTTACGGTGTTCTTGTACTTAAAAGGGTTATCATTGTTATGATCCTATTACTCGTAAGTAATTTGTAAGTGATGATGTTATATTTTTTTGAGGATACACCGTATTTCTCTTCTTGAGGGTAGTGATCTTACTTCATATATTTTTGTTATTCATCTTCCTATACTTGTTGTTCCTAGTACATCGGTTGTTCCTAGTGCATTACTTGTTCCAAGTGCACCCATTGCCCCTAGTGCTCTAGTTGTCCCTTGTGTTTCTTTACTGGTTTACTCTACATGTAGTCGTCAACCATCAGTCTCGTCTGCTCCACCACCTTAGACTTCTGATGGAGGTTCTAAAGATTCTTCGATTACTATTCAAAAAGGTATCAATTTTTGTACACAATATCCTATCTTCAATTATGTTTCTTTTGATAATGTTTTCTTTTCCATTCGTTAGTTTGCTATTTTTTTGTCTATTCCTAGGACATGAAGATTTCAGTACAAATCTTACTTATGCTCTTACTTTTAGAGGGACATGGGAGTTGGTGTGCCTAGAGATGCAGATGTTGTTGCTTGTCGATGGGTATTTACAGTAAAATATTAATCATATGAGACAGTTGACAAGTTCAAGGTTCGTCTTGCTTCTAAAGGATTTATATAGATGTATGATGTAAATTTCTTCGAGACTTTTTCTACTGTTGTCTGCATTAGTTCTATTTAAGTTCTTGTTTCAATAGTAGTTACAAAATCTTGGCTAATTTCTTAATTGAATGTCAAGAATGTTTTTCTGTGTTGAGATTTGCATGAGATTGTGTTTATAGAGCAATCTCTAGGGTAGGTTAATGGGAACTATTAGATATATACACTCCAACTTAAAGGAGAGTATTAGAGTTAATTGTTTTTATTAGTTAGTAGTTAAATGGATTAATGGATCTGTGGATCCATATATGTAACACTCGTAAATTCATTTTGTAACTATTTACATTTTTAATGAATTTATTTTTGAAAGGGTGTTACTGTTCTGAGGTCCGTTTGTACAATTTGTAGTTTTTGAGCTTAGGCCTCGTGGACCGACTTTCTATTCGTGTGCTCCTGTATATGGTTGACACAATGCTTGTAGATGCAGGTGTGGGTCCGTGTGTGAGCTTGTGTGAGGTCCACGTATAGGCCCACGTTTGTTGGTCGGTTGGTGGTGTGGGTTTGGTGTACTTGTGCGGGACGTTGGTAGACAAGATGCGTAGTTATGCACGCGTCCAGCTACCGCGTTGCATGACGTTATAAGCCCATGTGCATCTAGTGTACGACCAACTCACCCCCGTTTCTTCTCTTTCCTCCTCACGCTTCCTCCTCCCCCTCTCTTCCCTACGATCGTCGGCGCCTTCACCCAACTCACTTCTCCCCTTCTCCACCCTTTTGCTTCCCCCACCGACTCACACTCTCCCTCCCCTGTCTCTCTCTCCCTCACTTGTTCTCTCCCTCTCCTGTTTTCCTTCGGCCGGTGGTACCCTAAAGAAGCAGAGGACGGCAGCGGCTTGAGGCGATGTGTGGGCGGTATGTGGAACTCTGGTACAGTGTCCTTAAGGTCGTGGAGTTGCTGAGAACGCTTGGGAGCGTCTGTGTTGGCTTGAGGCTGGTGTTGGGTTGCAGAGTACATTTCAGGTGCGCATCTTCAACCTAATGTATAGAAATCTTGAAAAATGGTAGAATTGCCTAGGATGCATGCAATCTAGGTTAAATTTAATGTTTGAGATTTATTGAGAATTTATTGTGATTTATTATGGCATTTATGGAGTTAAATTTGTTATGTTTTGGTTTTTGGTTTTTCGAGGGTTTACAACATATATTTTGGGTGGAATATTTGGTGATCTTTTTGTGGGTTCGCCCTTCGCTCTTACTTCAGGCAAAATTTTTTGGGGCATTGTCTCTAATCTGTCTGAATTTTGACAGAAAACTGGAAGCGTTGGCCGAGTGCGCGGCTTGCATGTGTGGGTATGTCAGGGTGTTTTTGGGGTGTTTTCCGAGACTTTTTGCCAATTTGTGGAGATTTTGGATTAATTTTCCAATTTTATAAAATGGTTTTGGAAATGATTTTCAAAGAGATAGGTTGGTCCGTTTTAGAAATGATTTTCCTGATTTTCTGTTTACAGGCTGAAAGACCGTGGGATCGTGTTGTTAGGACTAGAGAATGTGACGACATTCTTCGGTAGTCGGGCACGTCTCTCTAGTTAAGGTTGGGAAACTGAGATACCTGAGTTGGAGATTCGTCGGGTTTTAGAAGTATGGGACTCCTTGATTGTCGTTTTGAGACTAGGATTGTGGTCTGCGGGTTGAGGTGTGTTGTGACATTATAGGGAGGTATGATACTCTTGCTGTCACTGTGAGCACTAAGACTCGGATGTTGTCGGTTGTAGAGATATGCAACTCCCTTCTGAAAACCTTGTGAAGGACGACGTGAAGAGATGTACCTTGTGGTGATTAATGCTGGTAGGATACGTGCCTCGTAGTTGGTAACGTCTTAAGAGATAAGATTGCCTCCCCTAGTAGGGGTTGACTCTATGAGGATTCTCTAGGTGGGAGAATCGTGTGACTGTGATTGTTCTTGCATAGGATGGCTTCACATGGCAGTGTAGTACACTTTAGTGGCTACTTATGACTAAAGTTGGTTGCTTGGTGTCAGGTTTCCAGACTCACTATGTGTAGTTTTGGCCATTGAGGGTCTTGCTTGTGGTTTTAGATTTGTAGAGCCTTCACTTGTTGATTTGATTGGTGTAGGTTGTGTTCCCTATGATTTAAGCCAGATAGGGTCCCATTCTGTGGTTTTCGGCCTGTTGGGCCTGTTTTGTTGGTTTTTGGTGGATTTGGTGAAAATGATTTCGAAACGTTTTAAAGGAAAATAATTATAGTTTTGTTTTCCACCGTTTTCGTGGGATACGTGTTGGATGACTTTTGTCACACACTTGTTTTCTCATAATTTTGGGTTATAGGTGTAGGTGAGCAAGTAGGTGACATAGTATACATAGTTTGAAGTCTTGTAGCTGCACACACAGGTTCTTGGTTATTGATATTATTGTTGGGCTTTTAATTTCTCGTAATTTAAATTGTTTTAAATTATTATAGAAATTAGAGACGTTACAATATATCTTATATAGTCCATGTATATGCTTTGTATTCTTTGATTTCTTTTTTACACAATTAGATCATTTATTTTCTTCAATATGCATTTTCAAAATTTGTTACTTTGCTTTCCTAGTTGTTTACCTTTTCGTTGTAACTAGTGAAACCAAGCAGTTTACTGACTTTTCTTTAGTCACACATTCATTACTTTTACTGGTAGCGTGATAGCTTCTGTGGTTAAGGGCGAGCTTTGGCTGAGCAATAAGATTGCTACATTGTAGTGACCATGGTGTTAAATGTTAGTTTTGTGTCAACGGGTAAAATTAGGAAATGTATTGGACATTGGTGGAAATGTTACTGGAAATGCGGTAAATTTATAAAAGTCCATGAAAATGATAAAAAAATTTCGAATTTTGATTTAAAACTTTAAGCCAAGTTAAAGTAAGCAACAATCAACATTTAAGGTTACTTAGATTCACTTTCCTAACATGTATCACATTAAAATATGTTACATGAACTTAATATAAATATCCTGAAGCATAAATAGTACATAAAAATACTTAATAAATGTATAAATCATACTTAAAAGTGTTAGTATATATTTAAAATGAATAGCTCTCATAACATTAAATGTGGAGAGAAAGTAGAGTTGAGAGAATATTTAAGTATTGGAGATGTAGAGTTTGATTGAGGATCATCCCAAATGTTGCTACTTCACAGAGTCTATAGGGGTCTTGTTACCCGATCAGTGAGCCTTAGGGGTCTATAGGGGAGCAAGTGTGTCCCTCCTACTGGGTTGGCAGGGCCAACACCCCTGTCTCGAAACTCTGCGTGTGTGTATATATATAAGTATGTTGATCTTATTAATTTTATTGATTTTATAGTATTATTAAGGAGAGAAGGTTCTTTTACTCAAGAAAGGAAAGAAACAAATTAAAAGGAAAGGAACTTTCATGCATGTCAATAAATTTAATGAGCGTGTTGGTTGACATTGTTCAAACCTAGTGTAAAAAATACACCGAGTCAACCATTACTGCGATATGTTCCGACACGAGTCGATGTTTGACTTCAACATATGGTATTTCTCGATTTATACTTGTAAATCGTGTCGGCCAACTCAGAATTCATCTTGTGTTGGTGATATTATGCCGACACATGTCAATATTTAATTCTATGATAGTGACATGAGGTCACACGTTTGAGTCACAAAGGCAACCTCTATGTATGCAAGGGTAAGGCTGCACGCAAGAATGTCTTCCCAGCAGCCCACATTGCCCTCATGAACCAAGTTTTCCTTTTTTATGAAAGGTGTTGTGGTAATCTCATCTCTAATCTTCACATGTATAATACAAGTGAAGAAACCAGAACAATTGTTGTGTTAACCATTGTTTTAAAGACCAAACCAAACTGGCTTTGTTCAACCATGTCTTAGAGGCAAGTTGGTTCAACCACTTATATTGAACCTGTGGTCATGGTGCCAAATGTTGATCCGTGTCGGCGACATTTCGCCGACACGTATCGGTAAGTAAAATTATAGAAACGACATTTAAACGTATGTCGCGACTTACCTCATGTCGGACAATATTTCGGTGGATGTCGGAGACATCGGTGGACATTGGCGGATGTTTGGTAGTTTTTAACGCAAATTTTCACGTATCGGCGAACACACCTCCTCCACAAATCGACACGGACTACGCGGCTTTAAAAGCCACTGATTCCCTTCGTCGATCAACTGCGCCTTCTCCCATCTCCTCTCCTCCTCTTCCTCAAGCTTCTTTAGTAGTCGTCTAACCAACCATCCTACCATCCAACACCGTCCGTCGTTCTGCGTCGATCGCCTTTGTCTTCCAACGCCTTCGATCGTCCTGCATCGTCCGCCTTTGCTGTCCGGCGCCTTCTTCAGTTCTCCTTAAGCTTCTCTTGCACGGTCCGCCCTTGTCTCCGTCGATCTGCCCTCGTCTTCTAGATTTCTCCATGAGTGCGTCGCTCTGCTGCAGCCTCCAACCAAGTTTGTTCCTGTGCCCATAGAATCAAACGTCGGTTTCGTGTTGGACTTCGGTCCGAAAAAAATAGGAAACGTGTCGGACATTGGTGGAAATGTCGGTGGAAACACGGTAAATTTACGGAAGTCTATGGAAATGGTAAAAAAACTTTGAATTTTGATTTGAAACTCTTAGATAAGCTAAAGTAAGTAATAATCTACATCTTAGACTACTTAGATCAACTTCCTCAATATATATCACATGAAAATACA
>JAMKQA010021485.1:0-29633 GCA_024699735.1 Posidonia australis | reverse complement strand
GTCTGTCGCTCTTGATGTCGGTATATATATTTTTGAATTCATGCTAAGACACTTAAAATCTTTTTCACGTTATAATATTTATGAAAATAAGCACAATTGAATAATCATCAAAATTAATGTAATATTTCTAACAATAAGGACTTAAATGTAAGGAAAAGAAAAGTACAGAAGTTTATTCAAAGAAAACTTATTTTTTTATTTTATAAAGAAAAAAGAGCGATGGCCACTGGTGATGGAACTCCGCCGTCAACGACCACCTGTGATGCCCTTTTGGGGCATCCTGACGCTCGATCACCCATTAAGCTCCATTGGGAGCAAGAGGAGAAAGAGGGGAGAGGATCCAATGGTCTGGATCTGAGGTTTGATGGTTGAAACTGGACCCCCACCTCCCTCGCCATCGACGTGACTCCGACGATGGCCCTGAGGAAGATGGTGGTTCTAGAGGGCTGCGGCACGGTGCTCAGGGCTTCTGGATGCTCTGGAGAATGGAGAGGATGAGTTTCCCCCCTCAAACGGCAAGAATGGGACACTCCTCTCATCCTCTGGTCTGGCCTATCGTCGACACGATCCAACTCCGACGAGCATGACTGTGGAGGTGATTCAAGGCGCAAAGCTTGGCTTTGATGGCTTTGGAATGTTGGGGGCACGTCAGGGATGGTTTTTGGAGGCTTGGAGAGGTGCGATAGAGCTGGAGGAGCCCCATCGTGCCCTGTTACCAGTCATCTTCCCCAACAATGGTGACAGAGCCCAACTCTGGAGATCTTATACTGGTGCCTTCCATAGCAATTGAAGTAGAGTTTCTACGAGTGGAGAAGAAAGAGGAGGTCCAAGGGGAGAGGTTTGAGCACCCTGAAGCACGAATCGACCACTAGATTCGTGCCCCCACCTCTATCGCCAAAGAACGACTCCGGTGAGGCCTGAAGCCATGAGTCCATCCAGGGAAGACCTCTGGCTCTATTGGAATCAATAGGAGAAGGTAGAGGGAGACCTAGGAAACCATTTTGGAAGGAAATTGAGGTCTGTGGGGGCATACCTGGGCTGGCAGTGATCTTGGCCGTCGAAGGTCGCTGGAGCTCACTGGAGATGGCTGGAAACTCAGATTTTCCTCCTCCTCGAGCCTCCTCTCTCTCTTGGACCTCTAAGGTTGCTCTGGTTGGGAGGAAAAAGCTTTGGGGGCTCTCCTCTAAAATTTTCCAACAACCCTTTCTCACTTGCAAATGGGGGGTATTTATAGGCTTGTCGTTGTTGTTATGGGTTGTTGTCGTTAGTTAGAGGCTGTTGGAAGCTGTTACAAGTTGTTATAATGGAGGTGGGAAGTAGTTAGGGTTTGTTTTGGTGGTTAGAGGTTGTTATAGGTGGTTATGATGAAGGTGGGAAGTAGTTAGGGTTTGTTAGGTGGTTAAAGGTGGTTATGATGAAGGTGGGAAGTAGTTAGGGTTTATTAAGGTTTGAAATTAGGGTTTGGGGTTTGACTTAGGGTTTAGGTTTGACTTAGGGTTTAGGGTTTTTTAGGGTTTGTGGTTTGGATTAGGGTTTAACCTAGGGTTTAGGGTTTGGATTTGGGTTTTGAGTTTGGTTTAAGGTTTAGGGTTTGACTTAGGGTTTGACCTAGGGTTTAGGGTTTGGATTAGGTTTTAGGGTTTGGATTAGGGTTTTGAGTTTGGTTTAAAGTTTAGAGTTTAGAGTTAATTTTTGGGTATTGAGTTATGTTTTTGAATTTTGTATTTGATTTTAGGTTAGTTTTGGAGTTTATGGTCCCACTGCAAGCATATGGGGTGTCTACAGCTTGAATCCAGGACTGAGCTTGAAGTTGATGAGTTATTGGTGCTAGACGGTTGTAGATATGGTTGGAATGGCCATCTGCTTCGAGGAGGAATACAAGAAGTACATGGAGGGTTGCTCTCAAGGGAAGAGTAAGTCTTCCTTCACTTCTAGTTCTCCTTCTCTGATATGTTGAGTCATTGCAATTCAGGTAGCCTAGGGAAGAAGAGGAAGGAAAGTATGTGGCCTTTCTACAGGACGGCATAGTTTTGCTGGTCACAGTGGTGTTGGCTTTAGTTAGACAGGTTCCAGTGCTCCTGGTGGGAATCGATGTTTCCTGTGTTGTTAGGTGGGCCAGCTTGCTAGTAATTGTCCTCATTCGCAGTAGGGTCTAGATTCGGGAGTGTGCTACAACTATGAGAAGCTGGGGCATATCCAAAGGTTTTGCCCGAACTCTCCCAAGAAGGTAGGAAGTGCACCATAGTAGCCGATGAAGGGACGAGTGTTCACTATTTCAACCTCTAAAGCATGACCTTCAGGATACGTGGTAGAGGGTAAGGATGAGTAGTGGTATTGTATAACCATCTATGTAATTAATGTAATCTCTCTTGTAATTTGGACGACTATCTGATTTGAGATAATGTTGTGTTGTTATTGTGCTTGGCCCTTTAGGTTCTTTTCTTGTGGTGGGTTGGATGGCCAAGATATTATTTGACTCAGGGAGTTCCTTCTTCTATATCTTTGAGTCTTTCACGACGAATATGGAGGATAGGCTTGCTAGGTTGGCCTTCCATCTCAATGTGGTGATGCTACTAGGGGAGCATAGTTTAGCTTGGAAGTGTCTACCGTTTGTCGACTTGACGTTGAATGGTAGAGAGATTGATGCTAGCCTCATAATTATGGACATGCAGGAGTACAATGTGATACTCGGCATGGACTGATTGTCTCAGCAGTCTGCCTTGATCGACTGTGCTCGGAGAAGGGTGTATTTTGGGTCTTCTAGAGATGGTAACTTCTTTGTGCAAAGTGTGTGTCGGGGTGAGCCTAAGTTTGTCATTTCGACAATGAAGACTTATAAATCGTTAGCTAAGGGTTGTGTGGTGTATCTAGCTAGTATAGTTACCTCCACTTCTCATGAGTTGGGTGTTCACGATATCTCTGTAGTTTGTGAATATCCTGACGTGTTCCCTGACGATTTGCTTAGCATGCCACCTTATAGGGAGGTAGAGTTCTCGATTGAGTTGGTTCCAGGGTTTGGTGCTATCTTCAAGCGTCCTTACTATATGGCACCAACAGTGTTGATAGAGATCAGGACCCAATTGCAGGAGTTGTTGGACAAGGGTTTTATCAAGCCTAGTGTTTCTTTGTGAGGAGTGCTTGTCTTGTTCGTTCGCAAGAAGAATAGTTCGCTTAGACTGTGTATCGTCTACCGAATGTTGAATTAGATCACGATGAAGAACAAGTATCCCTTGCCCCACATGGATGACTTGTTCGACCAGTTGTAGTCTACTCCTGTGTTTTTGAAGATTGATCTGAGGTCGGGGTATCACTAGTTGAGGATACAAGACTTAGACATTTAGAAGACTGTTTTTTGGACGCAATACGGGCATTACGAGTTCACACTTATGTCCTTTGGCTTAACCAATGCGTCGGTTGCATTCATTGTAGTGGTGTTTATGGATGATGCTCTAGTCTATTCCCAGATGTGAAGACTCATGCCTTATACTTAAGGTCAGTGTTAGATACTTTGAGGTGACATCAACTGTATACCATGTTCTCCAAGTATGAGTTTTGGTTTAGTGAAGTCATGTTCCTTGGCCATTTGATTTCTGAAGAAGGCATCAGGGTGGATCCTGCCAATGTAGAGGCGATGAGTAGTTGGGAGAGGCCCAAGACAGTGATGAAGATTATAAGCTTCTTAGATTTGGCGGGCTATTATAGGAAGTTCTTTAGGGATTTCTCATCAATAGCCACGCCATTGATAAGTTGACTCAAAAGGGAGTCCCGTTCTGTTGGGATCATATCTGTGAAGCAAGCTTCAATGAGTTGAAGGCTCGTCTAGTTTCTATTCCTGTGTTGACTCTACCTTCTGGATGAGGTGACTTCACGGTTTATAGTGATGCTAGTGGTGTGGGGTTAGGATGTGTTCTGGCTATGTTATAGTTTATGCTTCTTGCCAATTAAAGGATCACGAGAAGAATGACCCTACCCATGATATGGAGATAATTGCCGTAGTGTTCGCCCTTAAGTTCTAGCGACATTATCTGTATGAAGAACAATTTGAGGTCTTCATCGATCACTAGAGTTTGAAGTATATCTTCACTTAGAGGGACCTCAACTTGAGCAGCACAAATGGGTGGAGTATTTGAAGGACTACATTTTTGGTTTGTCCTACCACCTTAGGAAGGCCAACATGGTTGTTGATGCTCTGAGTGGGCGTACGCATGTGATGGCAAGCTTGATTGTCAAGGAGTGGACAATGCTAGAGAATCTAGTGGGTTGTAGGCCTAAAAGACAAGCTTGGGGAACGATTAGCGCCTAGGTGGCTAACTTGTCTATTTGCCCCAAGCAGGTGGAGTTCATTATTGCTTATCGGCAGTTGGATCTTTTTGTTTAGGCTATCTTTGAGAACTAGAGGCTAGTGGAGAGCCTCACTTCTCTGTTGGGGCACATGAGGAGGCCTGGCAGTGATTGCTAGATGAAGCTCACTGTTTGAGGTACACCATTCACTCAGGAATTACGAAGATGTACCAGGACCTGAAGAGGAACTTTTGGTGGCCTAACATGAAGAGAAAGGTTATTCACCACATGGCGAGGTACATAACCTGCTAGCTGGTCAAGGCAGAGCACTAGAGACCTGGAGGGCCTTGCAGCCTTTGGGCATCTCGATGTGGAATTGGGAACACATCTCCATGGATTTCATGACTAGTTTGCCACGTAATGAGAGGAAGAACGACACCATGTGGTTGATCGTGGATCAGTTGACCAACTCCACGCATCTCTTGGCAATCCAGTTGAATCTTTCGATGCATTGATTGGTAGAGTCGTATGTATCTAAGGTTGTCTGGTTGCATGGTGTTCCTATCTCCATTATGTCTGATAGAGACGTGAGGTTTACCTCAAGGTTCTAGAGGACTCTGCAGGAAGCTTTTGACATAGTGCTCAACTTCAGTACAACTTTCCATCCCCAATCAGACGATTAGATAGAGAGGACCATCCAGACATTAGAGGATACACTTAAGACATGTGCCTTGGATCTGTAAAGAAGTTGGGAGGGCCACCTATCATTGATAGAGTTCGCCTACAACAACAACTATCACTCGAGCATTGGGATGGCGCCATATGAAGCATTGTAAGGTAGGCCATGTAGATCATCCGTGTGTTGGAGCAAGTGGGTGAACGTTAGTTACTTGGTCCAGAGATTGTGCAAATGTATATGGATAGGGTAGAATTGATCCGTAGTAGGCTGGTTGCTACACAGAGTCAGCAGAAGAGCTACGCCAATAGGAGGTGGAGACCGCTGGAGTTTCTTGTGGGCGACTATGTGTGACCATGTCAGTGGAACACTACACGACTCCTAGGTGTGTGGAAACACACGAGGAGTATTGATATGGTCACAACGAAGATGGTGAATCCGAAGATGGAGAATGAACTTGGAAACACCAAAGAAAGATAAGGAAAAGGAGTCACCACCTAGTCTTTTAATGGAAAGACAACGAAAGCCTAACACAAAGGAAAATCTAAAGAAATCAAGGCAAAGAAAACATATGTATGCTCCATGCCTAATAGATGAAGTGCACAAATCAATGCGGGCCAGAGAAAGGGTAAGGATTCTTGTTACGCATGGGGAAGGCGTTAGGCACCCCCATGCGTCTGAAGAAATCAGTCTTTCTAGATTTCCTGCTTGCGAATGATCTTGTGTCTGTATGCTTGTCTAACCGAATGCACATGCCTAAGATGAATGCGAAAATATGCCAAATCAATGAAATGAATAAAAAGAAAAGAAATATTAATAAAAATAATTTTAGGGACAATGTAGGCATTGAAAATGCTGCTTTACTGTATGCCCTTGGGCGATGAGGAAAATCATGAAAATCGAAAATATTCGGAAGGCATCTCGCAAAATAGAGGAAACTTAAGAAATCCGAGAAAATAAAATGAGAGAAAATAATCCTCATTCGGGTCAATGTTGGCATTGTCAAACATGTTAATGTACGCCCTCAGGCGATGAAAATCCAAATCAAATCAAACTCACGCAAATCAGAAGAAGTCCAGAAAATAATGTGAAAACTAAGCTTAAAATAAGTTTGAAATGCATGCATGATGCAAGAAAATAAGCATGAGAAAATATTCATGGAAAAGGGGAACAAAATGTACAAAATGCAAGTATGAGTGAAATATGTAAATTTCCAGGGGCCCTTATGCAAAAATTACATGTCCCTGAGTAAACACTGAGATTCTAGGGCTAAATCAGTAAAAATGCCTAAGAAAACACATTTTGTGCAATTTTAAGGAAGTTGTAGGTTAAATGTGCAAAACTATGCATTATTGGTAAAAATCAAAATTGCTAGGGTCCAATCTACAATTTTGCCAACAAAACATGTGTTTAATGCAATTTTGAAGAAATTCATGGTTAAATGTGCAAAATAATGGACTCATGTATGAAAACATGGATTTCCAAGGATTGATATGGAAATATGCTTTAAAATCATGCATTTAGTGTAAATTTAGTGAAGTTTAGGGTTAAAAATGCATTTCTGAGTACATTTGAGTAAAAATGTGAATCTCCAGGGTTTAGTTTGCAATTGTGTAAGAAAATCATTCATTTAGAGCAATTTTAATGAAGTTTAGGGTCTTTTGTGCAAATTCTGGACTAAAAATGAATGAAAACTGAGTCAGAGGTTTTTATGTCAAAATTTAATGCCTGAAAAATATTAAAAGGAAAACATAAAGATCACATTGCAATTTTACAAAACAAAACATTATTAAAATGATTAAAAAACTAATGTAGGGGCTTAAATGCAAAATAAAAGGATCTGGTTCTAAGAAAGGAAAAGATATAGAGTTTTTAAAAAGAAACTTTATTATTTTTAAAAAAAGAAACAGGGACACCGCTGGCGACGGAACCTCGCCGTCGATGGCCATCTGAGATGCCATTCACGGCCTCCCCGATGCCTGATCTGGCATCCAAACACACTGGGAGCAAGAGAGAAGAAAGAGTGGAAGTTCCAGCGGCTTTGATCAGGCATCGAGCAGTCCCAATCTCCTCCCCACCTCACTCGCTGTCGTTACGACTCCGACGACGTTGATGGAGAAAGAGAGGTCACTAGAGGCGTTGGAGCGGCGAACCAAGGCTCTAGGAAGGCTGAGGGCGCAAAGCAGAGCTATTCCCACCATCCAGAGGCAAGAATGGCGTCGCTTTTCCTCCTCCTGATCAAGCTCTGGGTCGACTCCGACGATGATGGTTGCGAGACACGATCGGGCTTCGATGCGAGGTCTTGGGAGCTCTGGTGTGTAGGGGGAGAGCAGGGGATCATACCCCAAGGGTCAGAGTGACACGACGAGGCAGCAGGCGCCCGGCTGACCCCTTCCAAGGGTCGTCTTCTCTAACGATGGCGAGGCTGCATTCGGCAGCTTGCTTCCGACGACGTCCAGAGTGAGGGAAAGGCTTCCAGGGTGGAGGAGAGGCAAGAAGGGACCAAGGTTAATCAAACTAAGCACACTAGGGCACGAATCACTCATTGGATTCGTGTCGCCACCTCTCATACCGGAGAATCAGGTCCAGCGACCCAAAAACCGTTTGATTCCGACCAAGGAAACTACCTTGCCTTACTGGAATCGATTGAGGAAGGCTGA
This sequence comes from Posidonia australis, assembly GCA_024699735.1. Taxonomy (NCBI): domain Eukaryota; kingdom Viridiplantae; phylum Streptophyta; class Magnoliopsida; order Alismatales; family Posidoniaceae; genus Posidonia; species Posidonia australis. The sequence goes on along the minus strand of JAMKQA010021485.1, from coordinate 22,016 downwards.
GGAGGTCCTAAGGAATTGAAATTGAATGAATTTGAGTTGGGATCGAGGCTTACCTGAGCTGGCAGTGGATGAGGTCGCCGGAGCTCGCCAGAGCTGGCCTAAACCCTGATTTTTCTCCTCTAAGCTTCCTCTCTGATCTGAGCTTCCTCTGGTTGCTTTGGTTGGAGCAAATCTCCTTGGTTACTCTCCTCTCAAAATTTGCAAGTTTTTTCTCTCCTTTCCTCCCCTTTTTTTTCCTCTTGCAAATAAGGGAGTATTTATAGGCTTGCAATGGCTAAGTAGTTTGTTATGGGTTGTTATGCGTGGTTATGGTGAAGTGAGAAGTGGTTAGGGTTGTTAGGGTGGAGTGGGAAGTGGTTAGGGTTGTTATAGGTTGTTAGATGTTGTTATAGGTAGTTAGGTTGTTATGTTGGAGTGGGAAGTGGTTAGAGTTTGTTATAGGTTGTTATGTTGGAGTGGGAAGTGATTATGGTTGTTAAAGTTTGTTATAGGTTGTTGGTTTTGGATTAAGGTTTAGGGTTAGGTTTAGGGTTTAAGTTAGGGTTTTGGATTAGGGTTTAAGGTTTTGGACTAGGGTCTGCTAAGTCTAGGTTTTTGATTAAGGATTTGGCTAGGTCTAGGGTTTTGGACTAGGTTTTTTTTTTTTTTTTTGTAAATGGTAATTGATATATATTACACTCAAACATTTGGTTATGAGAAACCACCACCAAGTGATGTAATATATATGATGTCCATGGGAGTCGAACTCTCGACCTTACGTACAACCACAAAGAGGCTTCACCACTAGACCAAGTGGCTGCAGACTTTTGAACTAGGATTTGCTAAGTCTAGATTTTGGATTAGGGTTTTGGCTAGGAGTAGACCATCCCAAATGCTTGCAGTTGGACCCTAAACCTAAACCCTAGTCCCAAAGCCTAAACCTAGCCTAAACCTTAGTCCAAAACCCTAGACTTAGCAAACCCTAGTCTAAAACCCTTGACTTAGCAAATCTTAATCAAAAACCCTAGACCTGGCCAAAACCCTAACTTATACCCTAAACCTAATCCTAAACCCTAATCCTAAACTCAAACAACCTATAACAACCCTAATCACTTCCCAGTCCAACATAACAACCTCTAACCACCTATAACAACATCTAACAACCTATAATAAACCCCTAACCACTTCCCACTCCACCATAACAACCTAACCGCCTATAACAACTTCTAACAACCTATAACAACCCTAACCACTTCCCACTCTACCACAACAACCCTACCCACTTTCCACTCTACCATAAAAACCCATAACAAACTTTCAAGCCATTGCAAACCTATAAATACCCCCTCATTTGTAATAGAAAAAAAAGGGGAGGAAAAGGAGATAAAAAAACTTGGAAAATTTGAGAGGAGAGCAACCAAAGAGATTTCCTCCAACCAGAGAAACCAAAGGAATCTTAGATCGAAAAGAAAGCATAGAGAGAAGAAAATATCAAGGTTTAGGCCAGCTTTGATGAGCTCTGGCGGTCATCGGCGACCTCCTCCACTGCCAGCTCAGGTAAGCCTTGATCCCTATCCAATTCCTTTCAATTTCAGTCCTTTAAGACCTCCTCTACCTTCCCCAATCGATTCCAGTAAGGCCAAGTAGCTTCCTTGGCCGAAATCAATGATTTTTGGGTTGCCAGACGTAATTTTCCGGTAGGGGAGGTGGGGGCACGAATTCAGTGTGTGATTTGTGCCCTGGTGAGTGTAGTTTGATTAGGCTAGATCTTCTCTTGCTTCTCCACCCCTCTGGACGCTGCGACATCCACTCTGAAAGCTGCGACATCCACTCTGAAAGCTGCGACATCCACTCTAAAAGCCTCCAAGAGAAGCTCACCGAATGCGTCCTCACCGTTGTCAGAGAAGACGACCCCTAGAAGGGGTCGACCGGGTGCCTCATGCTTCGCAGCGCCTCTTCGACCCCAGGGACATGTTCCTCTACTCTCCCCCAACACACCAGAGCACCTAAGACCTCGCATCGAAGCCCGATGGTGAGGCACCCAAGTCACGTTGCAATGCCTAATACCTTCCCCGATTGCATCCAATAGTTGTCGTCGTTGGAATCGTCGTAGGGCTTGGTCGGGAGGGAAGCTCGTGCAAGCATTCTTGCCTCTGAGTGATGGGATTTCTTCCTCTCTACTCCCTCAACTCTCATGGAGCCCTGGAGTGCCGCACCGCAGCCTCCAACGACCCTTTCTTCCCCATCATTGTCACCGAAGTCGTGACACTGGCGAGTGAGGTAGGGAGAAGACTAGGGCCGCTCGTTGCCAGATCCAAGCCATTGGATCTTCCTCTCAATCTTTCCTCTTGCTCACATGTGTAGGTCCTTTTATTTTGCTTTTAGGTCCTTGCATTAGTTTTTAACCATTTTAATAATGCTTTGTTTTGTGAAATTGCAACGTGCCCCTTGTAAATTTTTGTTAATGTTTTCCAAGCTTTAATTTTTAACATAAAACCCTCTAATTTAGTTTTCATTCATCTTAAGTCCATAATTTACACAGAAGACCCTGGATTTCATTGATATTCTTCTGCATGCATGATTTTCTGGCACAATTGCAAATTAAACCCAAGAGATTTAAATTTTTACTCAAATGTGTTCAGAATTGCATTTTAAACCTTGAACTTCACTGAATTTACACTGCATGCATTGTTTTTATGGCATATTTGCAAATCTGTCTCTGAAGATTCATGTTTTCAACCATGAGTACATTATTTTACACTTTTGACCCTGAATTTCTTCAAAATTGCATTAAACACATGATTTGTTGGTAAAATTGTAGATTGGACCCCAGGAATCCTTATTTTGACCAAAAATACACAGTTTTGGACATTTAACCCCTAACTTCTTCAATATCACATAAAATTTTTTTCCTAAGCATTTTAGTTGATTTGGCCCTTGAATCTGAGTCTCTATTTAGGATATATGATTTTTGCACAGGGGCCCCTGGAAATTTACATATTTCACACATGCTTTCATTTTGTACATTTTGCTACCCTTTTCCATGCATATATCCTCATGCCTTCTTCTTTGCATCATGCACGCATTTCCAACTATTCCAAACTTGGTTTTCACATTGTTTCCTGGATTTCTTCCAACTTTCACGATTTTGATTTGATATGGATTTTTATCGCCCAAGGGCATACATTAATAGGCTTCACAATGCCGTCATTGACCCGAATGAGGATTATTTTCTTTCATTTGATTTTCCCAGATTTCTTAAGTTCTCGTTGTTTTACGAGATGCTTTCCTGATGTTTCTGATTTTCATGATTTTCCTCATCGCCCAAGGGCGTACAGTAAAGTGATATTTACAATGCCTACGTTGTCTCTCAGATTATTTTTCTTATTATTTATTTTCTTTTCATTCATTTCTTTGATTTGGCATATTTTCGCATTCATCCATGCCATGTGCATTCGGATAGACAAGCATACACACATCAGATCATTAGCAAGCAGGAAACCTAGAAAGATCGATTTCTTCGGGCGCATGGGGGTGCCTAACACCTTTCCTATGCGTAACAAGAATCCTTACCCTTTCTCTGGTCTGCTTTGATTTGTGCACTACATCCATTAGGCATGGAGTGTGCATGTATTTTCTTCACGTTGATTTCTTTAGGTTTTTCCTTTGTGTTTGGTTTTCCTTGTTTTTCCATTAAAAGACTAGGTGGCGACTCCTTTTCCTTATCCTTTTCTTATCTTCCTTTGGTGTTTCTGAGTCAAGTCTCCTTCTCCAGATTCACCATCTTTAACGTGACCATATCGGGACTCCTTGTGTGCTTCCATGCACCTTGGAGAGTCATGCAGGGTTCCACCGACATCGTCACAGGAATAGGTGACTTTGCTAGGGATAACCAGATTCTGGCTTTCATTTTGGTTTTCTTGCTTGCTTTGTGTTTGTTTGCATGTTTGTACATATTTGACTGTACATACCTTGTTACACTATTGCTATGCCATCACACATGCACATGACTTGATTCATGCCTTTTGTTATGATGCTTGCTTTAATTAACTTATCTGTGAGCACTACACTAGCACATGCCATGGCCATGCCTTTTGCTTATTGATTGAGTGTTTGGATGCCATGATTGTGTGTTTTCTTCCCCTTTTTGTATTTACCATGATTAGGAGAGTAGATACATGTTTGCCTCCCTTCCTGGTTAAAATAAAACACACAAACTTAGACAAACAAATAATAAAGCATAACTAAAGACAAATGCTCACAATCCCCTTGGCTGAATAAAACGCAAGTAAAAGACACAAAATCATATTGCATGATTGATCATATAGGGCATGCATCTTCTTCTTTGAGTACACCCACAGTTTGAGAAGGGCAATTCTAGTAGCCCGTTCTATCGCTTTGGCGTAGGGCGTGTTGCTAGTTTGTCCCCCCATGTCTAGGGTCGTGTCGGTGTTAGTAGAGGGTACAACTCTATGCTACTATAGGAGACGAGGCCACCAACACACCACCCGTTCACTGCCAATGCTTCGACCAGGATTTAGAACGGGAACCTTACTTTTCTGACCAAAGTCAAAACCCAAACCCATGACTGCCTCTCGTGTGGTCAACCCCATGTGGAACATGCATGGTGAGAGAGCGCATATTAGTAGCATTCATGTGCATGTGTGCCATTCATACCACCCTAACGAACGATTGCATAGCTCACTTACTTCTTTTGTTGTTCTGCCTTTTCTTCTTCGCTAACACATTAGGTTTTTGTCCTCGGTTAGGTATAGAGTGTTGTGTGCGAGTTCCTAGGCCAGAGCCTAAGAGTTCCTTTCAGTGACCTCAGTCTTGAGGCATTATTCTCGATTGTCTTTCCCTGAGCTATCCGTCACATTCGACGATAGCTCCTCGTAGGTGTTGTCCTCTAGTTTGCAATCGTAGTCCTATCCTTACTCGTTCGTGGTCCATTATGGCCAACGAACCTTAGAGACTTTTGTATTAGCTGCTCCGGAGGGGATCCCTATTTTCGCCCCTCCTTCCTCCTTTAGTTTGACATCTATCACTTCACTTGTACTCCATGACAGCCACTTCCAGGCACATGGAGTTTCCTGTCCTCCAGTTTTGGGACACTAGCAGACTTTGATTGGTCTAGAGCCTGTGACTGAGGCTATTATTGTAACCACCACTAGGGCATCTGATCTGAAAACATCTTGTCTTTTGGTTGGTTCCGCTTCACTTGACACACAGCTGGTTGCGATTGCTTCATCTGTAGGGACTCAACCCGCCGGATCTTTGAACCTTCAGCGCCCTTTGACATCTCTTTTGCTTGCTCTTCCGGGCCTTGGTATTGCTACTGATGGTTCTCATACCGTGCAGTCTCAGTAGCTTATGGCTCTTGCGCAGAGGCTGCAAATTATGGCCTTTTCTTTGGATCCTACTTTGACTACACCTATTTGTCCTATTCCTGAAGATCGTTCTCCTCTTGCTCAGGCATTTCAAGCTGCACTAGTCACACCACCACAGCAGTCGTCACCGCAACTCTTCATTGTTTCGACGACAGGCACCACTTCTCTGCCATTAGTATCATCATCACTGTACACACAACATATTCCACCACCTGCTGGTAGTCAGCCTTTTCGGCTGGCCAGAGTACAACGGCCTGTGAACCCAACCATACTGATTTAGCAGCTGTTACTCCCACACGCAACACCATGTCTAACATAAGATACTGTCATTCGTGCACCATTAAATTAGATACAGGCCTCAGCATTCATTCCACCACAAACAACGCACATGCACAGGTACGCTGGTCATCACGCCACGACACCAAGTGGCGAGATGATAGATCTAGAGGAGCATATGGGTGCTACAAACACAGTGTATGCGGGACCCACCCTAGCTACACAATCAATGTCAGCAGCAACCCCAAATGCACTTCTCACTAGGATGAATGACTTGAAGAGAACATTACAACAAGTGCAAGGAAAGGATCGCCAGTCTTACACCTTCCGGGACCTCTACTACTTTCCAAAGGCTATACTCCCTCCGAACTTTCACATCCCGGAGCTTGAAAAATACAATGGGAAAGGCTTCCCAATCTCACATCTTAGGGCGTATTACGGTGATCTTGCTCAGTTACAAGCTAACGAGAGACTGCTTATTCGCCTTTTCCAGAAAAGCCTCATAGGTCTAGCTTTAAAGTGGTTCACATCTTTGGATATGACCACCATTAAGACCTGGAATGACCTCAGCCAGGCTTTTCTGGAGTAGTATTCATTCAATCTCGTCATGGTCCCAAAGCATGAGGACCTACTTGTGACAAGGAAGAAGCCCCATGAGCCGTTTGGGGAGTACGTCGGGTGTTGGCGAGCCCTTGCTTCACAAGTTCACGATAGACCTTTTGACGAAGAGTCTATCAAGATAATAATCCAAGGAGTGCAGCCAGCCATAGTGGCCCTACTAAGCATTCAACCCATTTCCACCCTTACATCTCTGATCAAAGCTGGCACCCATGTCAAGAGCTCACTACATAGTGGAAGTTTTCCAACATTAGCAGCATTCGCCAAGCAAACCATGGCTTCAGGAGAAACCAACAACAACAATGGCAGCAGCAATGGATCCAACACCGGATATGCACGAAAGAAAGATACTGCCAAGAATGCTATAGCATATGTTGGAGCTCCTGTTATGTTGGTTAGTGTAGTGAGCTCGCCAACACAGAGTCAGGTAGTTTACACTCCTGCACCTAGGGCACTAAGCACATCACTAATCACCACCACTACTGAGCCAGTGTATCAGTCCGCACCAGCAAGGCAAGGGCGCAACCTAAGGTCAAGACGACCTCACAAGAGGGATTACACTCCTCTGGTTGAGCCACTGAGTGTTGTGTTTCCTAAGGTTGCATCACTCCTGAGGCTTTCGAAAATTCACCCACCATCGAACCTACTTTTGCGGTACTTTAAAGTGGATTTATACTGCATTTACCATAGAACATTGGGGCACTCTACGAATAACTATTTTACACTCCATGGTGCAATTCAGGACTTGATTGACTAGAAGGTCATCATTATCAACACACAGGAGGCAGAGTCTGTGCCCGCTGCATTGACACCACATTCTTCTGCATTTACACATAGCCATATAGTCAATCGACCCTTGCCTGAGAATGCACCTGGAACATTAGGAGTTCATTTCCCTTCTTCTGTTGGGATTGTACCTTCACAGTTTGACCCTTCGCTTCTCATTCATGACATCTTAGATCCTTTTCCTTATTAGCTCAGCCAATCTTTTATTGAAGCTTCCAGTTCTGCAATCAATATGATCCAGTTAACTGCTAGACAAAGGCACACAGTTGCAAAACCTACCATGCAATCCACTTCATTAGCAATCAGTTGCTAGCCAAACTGAAACATGACCTGATCCACCAAATGCCAATACCCTCTTCACTAGCTCTGGTCCCAGTGGAATTGAAGGCCCATGCTCTTGTGGTCATTAACTTGACACAGGATACTCACCGTATGCCTTACAGTTACACCACAGAAATGTGCACTGAGGTAACGCGGTTAGGTCGGGTATACAAGGCTTCGATCCCAGCTAGTAAGCCCAGTCAGCCCACAACTTCGTCTTCCCAACCAAAGAGCCAGATTCCCAATCATATCCTAGAAGAGGCAATCCCAAGAGTTAACCCCACCAGTGACAAGGTGGATTCGCCTATAGCTGATATCACGACCCAATTAAAGAAAGTTAAAGTAGATATTTCCATTTGGGACCTAATCCATACAACGGGAGGCATTTCTTTCAGTTTTCTAGGTCGCCCATGTTTCCCCAACAATACAACCATCAGCCTTGGAAAGCATGGCAGGGATGATAGCCACGCCATAGGTGATCTCCTTCTCTAGCTCAGAACTACCCTTGGCACGGACCAATCATAACGAACCCCTATTCATCACAGTGCAATATCAAAATTTCTGCATTCTTCTTACTTTGGTGGATAATAGCGCTGGTTTAAATGTCTGCTCTTTGCGAACTGGAAATCAGGTTGGATTTAAATCCGAGGACATTACCCCTAGCTATGAAAGGAATGACAACATTTGATAACACGTACCATGATGCTCTAGGGATTTTAATCATTCCTCTAATCATTGGTCCTACTCATTTTGAGGTTGAGTTTTATGTTGTTGACCTCGAGCAATCCTTCAATCTCCTGCTTGGGCGCCCTTGGCTCCACAAGCATCAGGTTATCCCCTCAACTCTTCACTGAATGATTAAGTTCCACTAGAACAACGACATTGTTGTTGTAATGGCGTAAAATCTTGAAAAGGAGAAGGTTGAGGTAGCCTCTTTGGTATCTCTCCAAACTGTCCATTTTGACCTCAAGCCTTCTGACGTACTATACCGTGTTGACCGCTTTGAGTCGGTCAATTTCATTCCGATTCTTGAGTGTGTCAGCCATTTGGCCACTTTTGGCAATTCTTTCTTGATGGTCGAGAATCTATGTCAGAGGTGGGGGTACGAGAAAGGAGCACCTCTTGGGTGGAATGGCCATGGAATCACCGAACCAATTGCCGTAGAGAAAAGACGAGATTTTGAAGGACTATGATACGAGTGGAAACTACAGGATGGATTCTCGGAGCGTCGTAAGTTCCAAAAGCTTATTATTCCACAGGGTTTAACTAACTTTGTTAGTATAGGATTGCTGGATCCCAATCGGAGTCTTGTTCTTGCAGAGTCTGAACAGAATAAAGCAATGAGCGGATCAGAGTGGATATGTGTTAAGGACTACTACTCTGAGGAAGATGTTGCAGATTGTTGCCTTTAGAGTCAACCGAAAGTCTTTCTACAGGTCCAACTACAGTCTCAGTTTCGACAGGAGCAGCCTCACCGCAACATCATTAGTATATCAATCAGCTTTGATAGGGTTATAGTCGAGACAGCTGAACTCATAGCCTAAAGTACCAGAAACTACCAGTGCCTACTATGTGGATTTTGCTTCGAATGAAGATAAGGGGGATACTGTAGTAGCACAAGTTGACAGCATGTTTAGTGATTTGGAAGTCCTATTTTAGAGCAGTTGGCGGCACTAGTGGAAGACACATAGAGTGAACTCATGCACAGAAAAGGAAATGCAATAATGACAGAATACATTGTAGAACAGACAATTTCACAGGGTCAATCTACTATTATGGCCTTAGAAGAGGACAGATCACTGAACTTTAGATCAGAGGAGTTTATCTCCTATCAGCCGGGAGGTGGGTCTAGGTGGTATTATCAGTCTTGGCCCCACTTGAGTAGTGGGGTCCCAAAAAAAATCCTGAGTTAGGCTCAAGAGAGAATGTGGACGACAGCACTCACATCAGTCAGTCAGAGGACAGCTGCCCACTTATCACGCACATTGTACATACCATTCAAGAAAACCAGAAAAGTAAAAACAGTTATTCTCATAATAAGGCTATGAAGCAAGTGAAACAGCCAAGTACGTCTGCAAGTTCGGAAATGGTAGAATCTGAAATTGTCAGAGATACATACAAGAAGACCAGAGTTACAGTAACCATTCTAAAGCATCATCATTCCAACAGGAAGTCCTTCCCCAACTTATTGCATATGGAGAGGAAGATGATGCAGAAATAGAGGAAGAAAGTCATGATGCACTAGATTTCCAGCCTTATGACGATGATCTAGAAGGCTCGAAATTTCTTTAGAAGAGGAAACTGAGTCTGTAAACATTGGCACCACTGAAGATGTCAAGGAAGTGTGAATTAGCACAAGACTCACAACATAGGCTCGAGCAGAACTTGTTGAGCTCCTCTAAGAATATGCAAATATCTTCGCCTAAAGTTACGATGACATGGTTGGGCTAGACGTTGAGGCAATGGTGCACACATTACCGCTTAAGCCTAATGTCAAGTTGGTTAAACAGAAATTGCATAGATGGCGACCACAGTGGCTGTTGAAATTAAAAGAGGAAATAATGAAGAAGCATAAGGTCAACTTTCTAAAGGTCGTCTTCTACCCAAAGTGGTTAGCGAATGTGGTTCCGGTGTCTAAGAAAGATTGTCAGGTTTGAATGTGTATTGATTATAGGGACCTAAACAAAGCAAGCCCAAAGGATGATTTTCCACTCTCGCACATTGATGTGTTGGTGGATAATACTGCAGGACACAAAATGTTGTCATTCATGGATGGATTCTCAGGTTATAATCAAATTAGAATGGCAGAAGAGGATATGGAGAAAACGTCCTTTATCACCCCATGGAGAGTGTTCTGTTACAAAGTTAAGCATTTGGGCTCAAAAATGCCGAGGCCATATATCAAAGGGTGATGACAACATTGTTCCATGAACTCATGCACCAGGACATCAGGGGTTATGTGGATGATATGATAGCCAAGTCAAATGAGCCTGAAGAACACATTACTTGTTTAAGGAAGCTGTTCAACCACTTGCTAAAATATAAGCTACGGTTGAACCCCAACAAGTGTGTATTTGGTGTGTCATTAGGCAAGCTCCTGGGTTATATCATCAGCCAAAGAGGAATTGAGGTAGATCCAAACAAGGCCAAAGCCATCATCGAGATACCTCCTCCTACAACAAAAAAGGAAGTACGAGGGTTGCTGGGCCGGTTGCAGTATATTAGCTGGTTCATTGCCTAGTTGACACCTATTTGTGAGCCAATCTTCAAGCTCTTGAGGAAGAACACACAGATCTGCTGGAGTGAAGAATGTGCCAAGAAGCTTTTGACAAAATCATGAAGCTCTTGGTAAGACCATCAGTCTTAGTATTTTCGACACCAAGGCGTCCTTTGTTGCTCTATTTGTCAGTAACACAACATTCAATGGGTGCAGTCTTGGGTCAATATGATGAAACAGGCCGCAAGGAGAGGGCCATTTATTATTTGAGTAAAAAGTTCAATGATTGCGAAGTTAAGTACACTACAATCGAAAAAGTTTGCTTATCCCTCGTCTGGGCAACACAACGCCTGAGGCATTACATGATGGCATATCCAGTTCTATTACTGTGCCGACATGATCCTATGAAATACCTGTTTTAGAGGCCCGCACTAGTGGATAGATGCATCAAGTGGCAGGTGCTTTTATCTCAGTTTTATATCACTTTTGTCACTCAGAAATCTATGAAGGGGCAGGTTGTAGCAGATCACTTAGTTGATTTACCCTTGCCAGAGTATCAACCTTTGCAGACTCAGTTCCTTGATGAGGATATACTGTTTGCCATGGATGAGGATGAGTCAGTAGACCCTCGAGACAAAGAGCGGTGACTTCTCTACTTTGATGGCACAGATAATAGGAGAGGCATGGGCATCGGTGCAGTACTAGAGTGCCCGCAAGGGTAGAGGATCCCACTTGCTCGAAATTTAACCTTTGTGTGCACCAATAATGTGGCAGAGTACGAGGCATGTCTTCCTGGCTTGCGGGCTGCATTAGAACATGGTGCACGGAAGCTTCATGTGCATGGCGACGCCATGTTAGTCATCTCACAGGTTAATAGTAACTGGAGAACAAATGACTTGAAATTGGTGTCATACCATAACCATATCCTATGGCTAATTGCCGAGTTTGAGGAAATACGTTTTTCCTTTATGAACAGGGCCAATAATGCCTACGTAGATGCGCTAGCCACTCTCGCATCTTGGTTGTCCATACCAGAGGATGATATGGTGAAAGTGTCAATAACCTGCACAGACTAGCTGACACACTGCATGAGCATAGAAGAAACAGACTCCACAGCAGAGCTCCCATGATATCATGACATCAAAGTCTACTTAGAAATCGGGAGTCACCATCCAGATGCATCAGTGACAAATAGAATGACTATGGTCCGACTGGCTTCAAAATATGTGCATGGAGTAGGTCACTTGTACAAGAGGTCTTATAATTAGATGCTTCTGCGTTGTCTAGATAAAAAGGAGGCCGATACAGTAATGTTGCAAGTGCATGCTGGGACATGTGGACCACACATGAATGGGGTATTATTGGCCAAGAAAATAATGTTACAAGGTTATTTCTGGTCAACCATGGAGACGGAATGCTGTCAGTTTGTGCGAAGATGTCACAATTGTCAAGTCCATGGCAACTTCATTCATGCACCCTTGTAGCAGCTCCACAACATGTTGTCACCCTAGTCTTTCTCGACATGGGGAATAGACGTTATCGGAGCTATCCCCTTAGCAACTTCTAATGGACATCAGTACATCTTGGTAGCTATTGATTACTAAATGGGTGGAGGAAGCTTCTTACAAGACAGTGATCGCCTCTATGACTGAAAAGTTCATCAGGAACAATATCATTAACCAGTATGGGGTCCCCCATTCAATCATCTCTGATAATGGGACAAATTTCATAGCAAAAAGGGTCGAGGATTTCCTACAAGAATTCCATATTAGGCATCACAGGTCCTCCCCGTACTATCCTTAGATGAATGAGGTTGTGGAATCCGCCAATAAGAATCTAACCAAGATTCTTAGAAAGATGGTGGAAACACATAAGGACTGGCATAACAGGCTCCCATACGCTTTGTGGGCTTACAGAACATCAGTTTGGACTTCAACAAGAGCAAATCCATATTCTCTAGTGTATGGTGTGGAAGTAGTCCTACCTATAGAAGTGGGGATACCATCGCTCAGAGTCCTAAAAGAAGCAGAGTTGGAAGAGGCAGAGTGGATTGAGGACTGTTTCGTTCAACTAAACTTGATAGATGAGCATCGATTGCAAGCTATGCATCATGCGCAATGCTACCAGAAACGCATGGCCAAAGCCTATCAGAAGAAGGTCCGACCTAGATGTTTCTTGCCAGGAGACTTGGCCTTGCAGATATACATCTCCCTGATGGTCGTGGCAAGTTCAGACCTAACTGGCGTGGCCATTCGTAGTCAAACAACTCTTCTCTGGAAGAGCCGTAATCCTAGAGGACATGGACCGTGTCAAATAGTCGGAGCCAGTTAATTCATGCTACCTAAAGAAGTACTATTAGTGATCATAAACAGTATGTCCACACTCTACGACACTATCATCTTTCTCCATGCATGCATAAATTCATTTTATCAATGTATTTCTGCATCCATGTAGCCTTGCATCTCAGCACATATTAACTCCCATTTAGCATACGCGTATATAGGCAGATGATGGTCATCATCATTGCATGCATGGATCTTAGCCCAGTGATGACAAGCGGAATAAGCTTGCCAATGTGGGGAATGCGTAGCACCTCCTCAAGTAGATACTATTCAGGTAACCTAGGGAGTGAGGGAGCCACCTTTCATTGTGAATTGGACGAAGTATCCAAGCCGCTCGGGGAACACACACCTCCTAGAGGGAGATAAAATGTTAGGGATGAGAATGAGAGTGTGAGAAATAAAGTAAAAAAATATATCTGTGAAAGGGCATAAAAGAATTAGAAGACAAAAGTCACAGATAGAAGTTAGTCTTAAAGAGAGAGGCGTGATGAGTAGCGTTGTCCCTACAATTTATCTTAGAGAGGAGTCGAAGTGAATGCTTGGAAAGCATGTTCCAAAATGGCCTAGCCAACCCTTTAAACAACAGTAGCTCCCCACCATAGACCAGGTACCTATTACCTCCAAGCCATTGATAGGGTGAACCTACATGCCAAAGAAAATAAAATAAAAAGCAGGAGTATGGTCCAGTGGGGTTTGGAATGGAGCCCAGGACACAATATTGCATTTCCAGAAAGCCACCTAAAAACTAGGGGCTTAGGTAGAGTCTCATGAGGATTGGAGCTACCATTCCCATGTATACATGGAAATAAGCATTCAAAAGCTGAGGGCGTTAATAAGATCCTACAAATCATTCAACATGCATGCATTCTTCTCATAAACATCATCTTAAAGTGTTGCAAAGTCTAATCTGGTTCTTCTAGTTGGGGAAGGATAACAGCTTTCAGCTTAAGAGAATCAGGAGGACAACGCCTAAACTAGGAGCATGCAAGCTGCTCCTATTGGTTAGGGCCATTTATGTCAAACCAGGGGCATGTCAGCTGTCCTATGGTTAGACACACTAAGCTAGTGCTCAACTAGGGGCATGCAAGTTGCTCTTATTGGTTATGGTCATCCATGTCGAACCAGGGGCATATCAGCTATCCTATGGTTAGAAGCACTAAACCAATACTCGACCAGGGGCATGCCAGCTGCTCTACAGGTTGAGGATCCCTGTAATCAACCCCAAGGGCATTCCAACTACCTCATTTGGCTTCTTAAGCACCTTATAATGGGTCAATTTTCAAACAATCCCGATCATCAGGGTTCAATGGCAGTATCTCATTATTTTGGCACTTGGTCAACAACGATTCGTAACAAGGATCTCTTGCTAAGGCTATGCGCAAGATGCAGTCTATTCAATAGCTCACTGTTTAGTCAATTGTAACGTTCAACTTTGGATTAGTCTCTCTGATTTTCAGCACCATTTGCGTTGTACCTTTTATCTATCTACATTAGACTTTACAAAATGTTGTTGAATGGAACAAAGTTTAAGCATATTTCTAAACCAGTGTTTTGAGCATGTTCTGTTGGAGATCGTTTCCCCTTTCTGGTGCGGCTTGAGTCAAGAGAAGCTGAAGTGCTATATTAATCATGGGTTTCACCACGATGGTCATACCTATGCACTGCTAAGATCTTCTCCAAGCATGGATTGGGAAACTAACAGAAAGCGATCGTGACAAGTTGCAGACATGGGGTATCTCCCTAAAGTTTCTGGATATCGCAAAGATGGAGGTTTCTCGATACTTCTTGTGTACAGTTGCTTGGTTTTGGAAGCCAACCCATCACGTGTTCCGCTTCGGGAGAGTCAAACTGACTCCTACTTTGGAGGAGGTCCATAGAGTGTGCTGTCTACAGAAGTTCCTAGGACCTACCGTGTTTATGCAGAACGATGGATACTCCTTAGTCTTGAGTGAACTGACTGTCCTGTCAACCGACGATTGTGGTCATCAACTTATTTGTTCAAATAGACATTCTCGCAAGCTACAACTGGCTTACTTTGACAAGGTGGCTGGAATGCACGTCTCCTTGGGCGTTGGGCTATGGTTGAAAAGCTTTGTTGTCCGTTTCTTAGGAGAGTTGGTTTTCAGCCATGGTCGGACGGTTGTGAACCTTGAGGTCGTCGAGATTGCTTTGGCGGTGATCACCTGTCAGATAGACTTGGCCCCAGTTATCTTAATAGAAACTTATCGGGCTTTAGATCGGTCACTGAGACG
This sequence comes from Posidonia australis, assembly GCA_024699735.1. Lineage (NCBI taxonomy): Eukaryota > Viridiplantae > Streptophyta > Magnoliopsida > Alismatales > Posidoniaceae > Posidonia > Posidonia australis. The sequence continues at coordinate 6,835 of JAMKQA010021485.1, read as the reverse complement.
CTGGCAGCACTTTTATAGCTATGGAGATTTTGTACCGGTGTGGTTGGCTACTCATCTGGGTGTAGAAGTCTTACACCCACAATGGTCAGCCTTCGAATCCTACCGTCAAAGCGGTCAGGCTTGCACGCTCACCTCGGTTCACAAGGAATATGAGCTGTTGGAAGGTTTGACAGAAGGCAAAGTCATTTGGGGCATCATTCCTTCGGCCACTCAAAATTTTGAGGCTTTCTTCAATACAATCGATATGCAGCTTATCATCCTTTTAGGGCTGACTGGTGGGGTTGAGTATCACCTAGTCTGCAAGATTCCCATGTTCAGGGACTAATGCCAGCCTAATTCTAGGAGTACCCTCCAGGTTCCAATGCTATGACTAAGGAGCTATCTCGCCTGCTTAGTGGCTACATACGATCGAAGGATCTCGCAGTCATAGAGGGGAAAGGTTGCACAGCTGATTATGAAGCCGAAGTTGAAGAAACGTGGCCAATCTACAGCATTGCTTCAAGCCATACATTTTTACAAAAGCTCCAGACTCGAAGAGGTCCAGAGATGACACAGAGTCTTGATATTCGCATTATGCTACTGGTTCATTGCAAGTTGAAATGCATGTAATCACTTCATTGACTACTATAATAAAATTCATCGGAACACTTCTGGCCAGCTTGTTTGGTTGCTTATGGTTGATGCGGAGTAGAAATTGCCACTGCGACAACATGTGCTTAACTTGTTCAGATTGCTGCTTTCTTCTGCCTATCGACTTGGCGCAGGGGACCACCCAAATAATAGTCAAGAATCTTGTTTTATTGCCTAGGCCTGGACGAATGAAGTCTTCACAAACTTTTGTACCAAGTTGGGCGAAATCCATCCTACTCTGTTGGACTTGCCCTAGTCGAGCAAGTCTTGTTTCCATCTAGATCTCGGACGAGGTTTAGGTGTTCTTGTCCTAGATTCGCTCCAAAAGGACGAATCTCGACAACATCTACTCTGCTACACTTGTTCTAGTTGAACAAGTCTTGCCTTCATCCTCTTCTACGCCTCGTGCGAAGTCTAGAGCATATCCCGAAATGGTAAACTCTTCCCCCTTCGGCCGACAGGTCTAATATCCTGTCATGACCTTACCAGTAGGTTGATAACCCTAAATATCCAGCATTGAGTCCATCAACTCACCTTTGGGTTGATGTCCTGAACTATCCGATTGGCATCCGTCAATTTGCCATCTCTCGGTCAGTAAGTCCGAAACTTGCCACATCCTTTTCTCGATTGGTAAGTCTGAAGCTTGCCATATCTTCTCTCGGTCGGTAAGTCAGAAACTTGCCACATCCTTTTCTCGGTTGGTAAGTCCACAACTTGCCATATCCTATCTTGGTCAGTAAGACCGAAACTTGCCATATCATCTCTCGGTCGATAAGTCCGAAACATGCCATATCATCTCTCAGTCGGTATGTTTGAAACTTGCCATATCATCTCTCGGTCGGTATGTCAGAAACTTGCCATATCATCTCTCGGTTAGTAAGTCCGAAGCTTGCTATATCCTCTCTCGGTTGGTATGTCTGAAGCTTGCTATATCCTCTCTCAGTCAATAAAACTGAAACTTACCATATCCTTTCTCGGTCGGTAAGTTCGAAACTTGCCATATCCTCTCTCAGTTTGTAAGTCCGAAACTTGCCATATCCTTTCTCGGTTTGTAAGTCTGAAACTTGCCATATTCCCTTCACGGTTGGTAAGTCTGAAACTTGCCATATTCCCTTCGGTCGGTAAGTCCGAAACTTGCCATATTTCCTTCTTGGTTGGTAAGTCTGAAACTTGCCATATTCCCTTCTCAGTAGGTAAGTCCGAAACTTGCCATATTCCCTTCTCGGTCGGTAAGTCTAAAACTTGCCATATTCCCTTCTTGGTCGGTATGTCCTAAACTTGCCATATTCCCTCTGATCGGTCAGTCCGAAACTTGCCATATTTCGTTCTTGGTTAGTAAGTCCAAAACTTTCCATATTCTCTTCTCGATCAGTATGTCTGAAACTTGTCATATTCCCTCCTGTCGGTAAGTCTGAAACTTGCCATATTCCCTCTGGTCGGTATATTCAAAACTTGTCATATTCCCTTCTCAGTCGGTAAGTCCGAAACTTGCCATATTTCCTCCAGTCGGTAAGTCTGAAACTTACCATATTCCCTTATCAGTTGGTAAGTCCGAAACTTGCCATATTCCCTTTGGTCGGTGAGTCTGAAACTTGCCATCTCTTGGTCGGTAGGTCCGAAACTTACCATGCCCCATTTGATTCGTGCTCAGAGAGTTTGGAATCGATGGTGCCCCTTTTGGTCGTGTTCCAGATGGATTAGACCAACCTCCTTCTTTGGGCTGGTACTCTGAGCTACCCAATTGACACCTGTCAAGGCGTCTATCTTTCTGGCTGGCAGGTCTGGTATCGTATTGTGCCCCCTTTTCTCTTGGGAACCGTTATAGTGTCCAGAGCTGGGTGATAACTCAAAAAATTTGGTCTACAAGACTATTAACTTCGTGCTATTTTGATTCTCAGTGAGTGCTCGGGAAGCAGTGGTCTCCTCCTCTTGTTCCCTTTTCCTTGTAAAAGAGGGTGGGGTGTTTTTGTCAACCCTAAGCATCGATCTCTGTTCCATTCATCCTCCAACCTTGCTTAGGGAGGGACATTTGTAGACACCCCATATGCTTGCAGTTGGACCCTAAACCTAAACCCTAGTCCAAGACCCAAAACCTAGCCTAAACCCCTAGACTTAGCAAACCCTAGTCTAAAACCCTAGACTTAGCAAATCTTAATCCAAAACCCTAGACCTAGCCTAAACCCTAACTTAAACCCTAAACCCTAATCCAAATCCCTAACAACCTATAACAACCTCTAACAACCTTGACCACTTCCCACTCCAACATAACAACCCCTAACCACCTATAACAACTTCTAACAACCTATAACAACCCTAACCACTTCCCACTCCATCAAAACAACCCCAACAACTTCCCACTCCACCACAACAACCCTAACCACTTCCCACTCCACCATAACAACCTATAACAAACTACCTAGCCATTGGAAGCCTATAAATACCCCCTCATTTGCAAGAGAAAAAAAAGGGGAGGAAAAGGAGAGAAAAAAACTTGGAAAATTTGAGAGGAGAGCAACCAAAGAGATTTCTTCCAACCAGAGAAACTAGAGGAATCTTAGATCAAAGAGGAAGCTCAGAGAGAAGAAAATATCAAGGTTTAGGCCAACTCTGATGAGCTCCGATGGTCATCGGTGACCTCCTCCACTACGAGCTCAGGTAAGCCTCGATCCCTGTCCAATTCCTTTTAATTTCAGTCCCTTAAGACTTCCTCTACCTTCCCCAATCGATTCCAGTATGGCTAGGTAGCTTCCTTGGCTAGAATCAGATGTTTATTGAGTCGCTAGACGTGACTTTCCGATAGGGGAGGTGGGGGCACGAATTTAGTGTGTGATTTGTGCTTTGGTGAGTGTAGTTTGATTAGGCTAGATCTTATCTTGCTTCTCCACCCCTCTGGACGCCGCGACATCCACTCTGAAAGCCTCCAGGTGAAGCTCGCTGGGCGTGCCCTCACCGTCGTCGGAGAAGACGACCCCTAGAAGGGGTCGATAGGGTGCCTCACGCCTTGTAGCGCCTCTTCGACCCCCAGGACATGTTCCTCTACTCTCCCCAACACATCGGAGAACCTAAGGCCTGCATCGAAGCCCGATCGCATCTAGCAGCTGTCTTCATTAGAATCGTTGCAGGGCTTGGTCGGGAGGGAAGCTCGTGCAACCATTCTTGCCTCTGAGTGGTGGGATTTCTTCCATTCTGCTCCCTCAACTCTCTTGGAGCCCTGAGCGTTGCACTGTAGCCTCCAGTGATCCTTTCTTCCCCGTCACCGTCACTGGAGTCGCAACACCGGCGAGTGAGGTAGGGAGAAGACTGGGGCCGCTCGTTGCCAGATCCTAGCTGGTGGATCTTCCTCTCATTCTTCCCTCTTGCTCACAGTAGGTGTGAATGCTAGATCAGGCATTGGGAGGCCTGGAAAGGCATCCCAGATGGTCGTCGACGACCGTTGTTCTTCTTTTTTGAAAAACTCTGTTTCTTTTATTTTGTTTGCAACTAGGTCCTTTTATTTTTCTTTTAAGTCCTTGCATCAGTTTTTAACCATTTTAGTAATGCTTTGTTTTGTGAAATTGCAGTGTGACCCTTGTAAATTTTTGTTAATGTTTTCTAGGCTTTAATTTTTGACATAAAACCCTCTGATTTACTTTTCATTCATCTTAGGTCCATAATTTGCACAGAAGACCCTAGATTTCATTGAAATTGTTTTGAATGCATGATTTTCTGGCACAATTGCAAATTAAACCCTGGAGATTTAAATTTTTACTCATATGTGTTCAGAATTGCATTTTAAACCCTAAACTACACTAAATTTACACTGAATGCATTGTTTTTATGGCATATTTGCAAATCAGTCCTTGAAGATTCATGTTTTCAACCATGAGTACATTATTTTGCACTTTTGACCCTAAATGTCTTCAAAATTGCCTTAAACACATGTTTTGTTGGTAAAATTGCAGATTGAACCCTAGGAATCATGATTTTGACCAAAAATACACAGTTTTGCACATTTAACCCCTAACTTCTTCAATATTACATAAAATCTGTTTTCCTAAGCATTTTAGCTGATTTGGTCGTTGAATCTCAGTTTCTATTTAGGATATGTGATTTTTGCACAAGGGCCTCTGGAAATTTACATATTTCACACATGCTTTCTTTTTGTACATTTTGCTACCCTTTTTCATGCATATATCCTCATGCTTTCTTCTTTGCATCATGCCTGCATTTCCAACTATTTCAAACTTGGTTTTCACATTGTTTCCTTGATTTCTTTTGACTTTCACAATTTTGATTTGATTTGGATTTTCATCGCTCGAGGGCGTACATTAACAGGCTTGACAATGCCGACATTGACCCCAATGAGGATTAGTTTCTCCCATTTGATTTTCTTGAATTTCTTAATTTTCTGCTGTTTTGCGAGATGCTTTTCAGATATTTCCGATTTTCACGATTTTCCTCATCGCCAAGGACGTACAATAAAGTGGCTTTTATAATGCCTACATTGTCCCTTGGATTATTTTTCTTATTATTTCTTTTCTTTCATTTCTTTGATTTGGCATATTTTTGCATTCATCTAAGGCATGTGCACTCAGATAGACAAGCATACACATATCAAATCATTAGCAAGTAGGAAACCTAGAAAGATCGATTTCTTTGAGCGCATGGGGGTGCCTAACACCTTCCCGGTGTGTAACAAGAATCCTTATCCTTTCTCTAGCCCGTTGTGATTTGTGTACTACATCCATTATGAATGGAGCATACATGTGTTTTCTTCACGTTGATTTCTTTAGATTTTTCATTTGTGTTTGGTTTTCCTCATCTTTCCATTAAAAGACTAGGTGGCAACTCGTTTTCCTTATCCTTTTCTTATCTTTCTTTGGTGTTTCCGAGTCTAGTCTCCTTCTCTGGATTCACCATCTTCGTCATGACTATATTGGGACTCCTCGTGTGCTTCCATGCACCTTGGAGAATCGTGTAGGGTTCCATCGGTATGGTCACACTAGGTCAAGGTTTTTGGACTAGGATTTGCTAAGTCTAGGTTTTTAGACTATGGTTTGCCAAGTCTTGGATTTTGGACTAAGGTTTAGGCTAGGTTTGGGGTATTAACTATGGTTTTGTTTTAAGGTCTAGCTACAAACATATGGGGTGTTTACACTAAGTCTTCTTGAAGCTGTCACCAACCAAAAGAGTGATGATATTTAGGAAGCATGGGAAGTTGAGTCCTCGCTATATTGGCCCTTACCATATTACACAGAGGGTTGGTGTGGTTGCTTATAGGTTGGATCTGCCATCAGAGTTGTTTGTGTATGACGTATTCCATGTCTCCATGCTACGGAATTGTCTGACTGACACATCATAAGTGATTCCAGTTCAGTTGGAGGTGTTCAAGAGGATTTGTCCTTTGTAAGGATGTTGTCTAGATCATTGACAAGAACGAGCAAGTGCCATGGAACAAGGTGATTCTGCTTGTTCTTGTGCGATGGCAGTATCATGGAGCTGAGGAGGCCACATTAGAGCGTGAGGATGTCATCCTAGCCCAGTATCCATATCTTTTTGCCAATCAATGATTTCGAGGGTAAAATCCTTTTGTAAGGTGGTTAGGGTGTGTAGACACCCCAATTTTGAGCTCATTTGGCAGCAGGCTCCTCCAGTTGATACTCTGGTCACGACCACCAAAATCATAGTCCACATAGGTCCCAATCAGATCCACACTAGCCCACCTGGCCTAGTAAAACACTACCCCATTAAAATCCACTGAAAAACAAATAAAACACTTAATTCAGCTAAAATCCACCTAAAATCCCACAAAACCCTAATAAGAACCCTAATCAAACAAAATCCAATCAAATCCAATTAAAAATCCAACAAAATCCAATCAAATCCACTTAAAAATCCAACAAAAACCCTAATCCACTTAAAACCCACTTAAATCAGCCTAAAATCCAATAAAACCCTAATTAATCAAATTTTTTAACCCTAATCAAGTGAAAAGAAATTAAAATCCATTAAATAAGTAAAAACCCTAATAAAAGTGAAAATCCATTGAAAACCTTAATTAATAAAAATTCAGAACCTTAATAAACACAAAAATCCCAATTAAAAAATAAATAAACCCTAATTAACTCAAAATCCCTAAATAAACCCTAATTAAAATTTAAAACCATAATTTCAAATCAATTAAATAAAACCTTAAAATCCAAAATTAATAATCACATTTAACTCA
>JAMKQA010021484.1:0-22252 GCA_024699735.1 Posidonia australis | reverse complement strand
GCTGGTAACTGGTTAAAACATCATCATTTCTTTTCAGGATTTTAGGACCATTTCACAAGTCCAATCCTGACCAAAACACATTTCTCTTTCTTTATTCATTTCCACTTTTCTTTACTGTTGTTACCTTGATCAGGGGTAACCAGGCATATAAGTAGTAGGCGAAAACATCCTTCCCCTACCTTCCTGCACTGCCGCGATGAGACTCCACGTGCGGGATGTCACCGCCCCGGCCAACCGGCCTCAATTTCATTTTCATAAGTGCATGGGGATACGTCTCTGTTTGACGCCTCAGTTGGTGACCCGAACAACTAGGTCGAATGACCCATGCTCAGCCTACACCGTCGGTGACCCGAACAACTAGGCTCAAAAGTCCAAGCTCAGCCTACATCGCTACAAGCTCGGTGACCCGAACAACTAGGTACAACTACCCAGGCTCAGCCTACACCGTCTCAAGCTCGGACACCACAGTCTTGTTCATAACACACTATTAGTGTTCCATTTCAAGACTCTTTCCACTTTTCAAAAACCATTTTCCATTCCATTCTTTTTGTTGCAGGACTCTGTTTCCTTGCAACACTTGACCCTCCACTTGGGTCTCAACTCAAGCCATCAAAACCACATTTAAAACCATAAATTGGATCTTATGCCCCAACCACACAAAATCATCTTTTACATTCGTTTATAGGGTCAAGACCCAAAACCACACCCAAATCCATTTGTTTGGTGTTCCATATGCCTCCATGTTGTTACACGGGGCAATCATTCATATAAACCCACCATACCATTACAACCACTTAACATTCATTAAAATTCACATTTTAACCTTTCAAATTCAGTGCAAAAACGACATACCGAAATTTCAATTCGGTATACCGAAATTTCCTGTTTCGGTATATCGAAATTTTTCGATATGTCGAAACCCCTTGTTTCGGTCGACCATGAAATTTCGGTCTATTGAAACCCTAGGTTTTGTCTTAATCTGCTAGGATTTCGACATACTGAATAAATTCGGTATACCGAATTCCTCGCAGACAGGGCACACCCCTGTTCCGCAACGACGGAATTCACCCAAAGTGGGAGTCCCGATCAGACCTCCCAAACATGCACCATAAATTTCCATAAAATCATGGGGTGTAGACCCTCAAGTCTACTTCAAAACCTCTCAAACCATTCATAATTTCATCAACCACACAAGAAGATATAAATTCGTAAAGGAAACATGCTCAGAATGAAACCTTAAAATATTTAAGGCATAACTCCTCAAAACTCACAAGATTCACACAATCTAGCATGATCCTTACACATACACATCATTTAACTCATTTCCATCATTCCTACTATTTTTCTACAATTTTTCATGCATTTCCCTCGATATTTCATGCTTGAGGCATAATCAATAGGAAATATGTAAACGAGGTAGGGATAGGGCTACGTACCTCCGATGGCGCCCCAGTGATCCTTCCTGCACTCCGACGAGGCTTCTCCCACCGACGAACGACACCAAACACTCCTTCCTCAGCTACGCGCACACCGTTCTTCCTTTCCCTCTTCCTCCTCGCATCACGGCCCTCCCGGACATGCTCACCTCCACCTCTCCCTCTTATCTCCTCCTCCTCCCGCATCAAGCCAGCCACCCATTGCGTCGGAGACGACGGTGAAGCACGGGATGTTGGTGGTAGTGGCACGGGCTGGTGGAGGGTTTCTAGGGAAGAAGACGAGTGTGTCTATGGGTCTTGTGAATGAGAGAAGAGGAAAAAGAAAGAAAAGAAGAAAGAACGAGCACGCAAACTAAGGCAACTGTGCATCGTCAAACCAGACTCCACATAGATCCCAAATCACAAGCAGATGCATAGAAAGCCAACCACAACCTCACACAACCAAGAAACAATAGATTATTCATTAATAAACCATTATACAATATTGCAAATAATTACATGGTTTACAATAAAAATGGATAATCAGGCTCAGATGTCACAGATTTGATCCGTGATTTCCCAAGTTTTACACATCAGATCTAGATGATTTTTGTCTCAAATTGTGGAGCACCTCGAGATCTTCAATTTGATATGTGGTTTGTGATTTTTGCTTGGTCATTTGGAGATCAGCCACAAGTCGCAGTTGCAGCAACGTTTTTGGGTTTCCGGTTAGTTTTTTGTGCTCTAGATTTGGGGTCTAATGTAGGTATCTACCATGGTTTGCAACTGCAGGTTGCTAATGTAACCATGCTAGTGACAGCCTCGTGTGTGGCACAAAAGGCCAATTGCGCAAGGACCAGCGAAGTCACGACAAAAATAATAAAAACAATGATAAAATGCGAGAGTCGCCACCTAGTCTACTTTAAAAATGGTAGACGAGGAAATTCATTTTAAAACATTAAAACTATGCAATAAAACCAATGGACAAGGTCAATCATGAACCAGAAAATTGGGTAAGGATCCCTATTATGCACGGGGAAGGTATTAGATACCCTCGTGCGCCTGAGAAGTTGGTCTTTCATGGGTTTCTTGTTTACTTAGATGGAATGTTGGCTTTTTAGCCTGTTTTCTGTACACTCAAGGGTGATATGCAATGCAACTCCATATGCGAGTGTGTGCCTAGTGTTAAATATGGGTAAAAGGATTGTGGGGTGTGTCCTAATGCTCTGAATGATCACTCAAATCATAGTTCGAATACCGGTGCAAAGATAGTGCACGGATATAACTATAGATCCAATAACATTGAGTGACTAACATCCTCGCTTTGCTACATGCAAAACCTAAACTACCATGCATAAAAGAGGATGAAAACAGACTAGAGTCTCCTTGATATGTCCAGGAGAAGACCCAAAGGAAACCAGAAGCAAAGCAAGTCGAGAACCATGCTAAATATCATGCCAAATGTCACTGTTGGTGCACTGAAAATAGGCAGGTGCGCCTGTTTGGTGCGCTAGACTGGTGCTCCAGTTTGGTGCGTCACCTATGTGCTCTAGTAAGGTGTGCCAGTAATGTGTGCCACTAAAGTGAGACCTAGAAATCACAGAGCAAACAGTGAACTAAATCGATATGCAACACAATATAAAACCTTGCTAATATGCTCAAGACCATCTGAGTATGTACTCTAGACCTCTAGAAAACCTTATCACATATGGATTCATCCTGTTTCCATAGGTCATAATGGAAAGAGTAAAACCAAGACACCGTGACATGGGTCTTGTGCTCAAGGGCAATAAGCATCACACAAGACCACAAAAGCTCCTATCCTGATAAAAGCTAATGAATTTCAGCCATGCTACTTGGTTTCGGATCATGGACTGATGTAAAAGAACTCTAAACAAGAGTTCAAGAAGGCAACCAGTTCACCAGACCCTAGTGGCAAGCCAAATGCACTAGATGCAAAACTAATGTAAACAATGTTATTACATGATGAAATTATGCAAGAATGAACATGGTACATCAAAGATCAAACATCAGAAAATCAGAGTCCAAAACAATCAGAAAGGCATGCAAATCATGATGCAAAATAGGCTGCTTGCATCCTGTGACCAGGTTGGTGCGCCTATTATGTGCTCCAACCTGGTGCGCCAGGTTGGTGTACTCCAAATACTCTGTTACAGACTGCGGTCTGATTTCAGAGCATGGGCCAAATGCATGCAAGTAATTACATGATTGATTATTCAGATCATTAACCTAGATGCTAGGGAACATAATTATACTAAGTAATCAAGTCTAAAACATTCATTTCATTCTCTCTTTATCTATGCATATTCATGGGTTCCTTAAGACTGCAGCTACCTATGGTTTTTTTATGATGCATAGGAGTATCCTGGTTGACTTAAATAACATGGGAACATGATATGGAATGCAAAGGGTACATCACAGTACAAGCAATCATCATGACAGATAAATATTGAACAGAACTTCATGAAAAAGCATCATAAATTTCAAACTAAGCGAAAAAAGGTGCAAGTGAGCATCCACATAGCAAAAAGTGCAAGCAAATATCAACATAGCAAAGAGTGCAAGTATCATCAACATAAAAACACTATATTAACAAAGTCTGCAGTGCGTGCTCCATTCAGAGTGTCATGCAAAGACTACATGGAAGTGAAAAGGGAACATACCTATGGTGTACTCCTTGGGTGGCTCGAGGTGTCTTCTCCTTGGTGCTTAGGACACAACTAGGGGTGCACAGGGATGCAAAAGGGATGCTTAGGAAGTGGATGTGTTGGCTGCTAGGAAGTAGTGAATTGCTAAGAGACCCAAAAGTGTTGCTCATGGGTGGCTTTTAAAGGAGATGAAGTTGTAAAGCCTTGGGATGCCAAAAGCCTTAGAAATCAACAGTCTTGCATAGATATGAAGAGGAATATTCGCAGGGGGAGGTTACAAGCACAGAAGTTGCAAAGTCAACAGCCAGCACCCTGAAAAGTGGTTGTGCGCCAGCTTGGTGCTCCACATTGGTGCGCCATCTTGGTGCTCCACCTTGGTGCGCCATGATGGTGCTCCACATTGGTGCTCCACCTTGGTGCGCCATGATGGTGCTCCACATTGGTGCTCCATGATAGTGCTCTCTACCTAGCTGCCAGGATTGTTAATTGGAGCATGAGTTTGTTAAGGGTAACCAAGATGCCAAATAAAGTTCAAATGACGTTAGACTTGCCGTATCCAAAGCAACATCTTCTGGAGAGTTCACCTACGAGCCGCCTCAAAATCGAGGGACGGAGGGAACCAAGACTGATACTCAGGACCGACAAGAAACCCCTATTTTGAGGCTGTAGGAGATAATGTTTGTTATAGGCTTTAGGTCACTTATCTGGTGGATGCACCGAAAGTCATGACTTGCTGCCAAATGCAAATATGCAAATGCAAAATGCATGTGAATGCTAAGAATGCGATGCCGATGCAAAATACAAATGCAAGAGCTGATGCTGAATGTAGATGCAAAGCTGATGCTAATGTTGCTCATACAATAATGGGTGTTGAAAGCAGATGCAATGTTGATGCTAATACTGAAGTGATATTGTTTGTTATAGGCTGTAGGAAATAATGTTTGTTATAGGCTTTAGGTCACTTATCTGGTGGATGCACCGAAAGTCATGACTTGTTGCCAAATGCAAATATGCAAATGCAAAATGCATGTGAATGCGATGCCGATGTAAAATACAAATGCAAGAGCTGATGCTGAATGTAGATGCAGAGCTGATGCTGAATGTAGATGCAGAGCTGATGCTAATGTTGCTCATACAATAATGGGTGTTGAAAGCAGATGCAATGTTGATGCTAATACTGAAGTGATATTGAGAAAATTAAAGAAATTCCGCACATTGGGACATGACAAGTTGTCGGACTCATCAGCCGGATTATTGAAGTTATCAACCTGTGAAGACAGAATATGACAAGTCAACCAAGTTTTGTCAACCCAATCGCTAGACAGCTTGACGGTTGTCAACTGAGTAGTTGGGGATACTAGCCCAAAGAAGAGGGCATGACAAAACGTAATATTTGTCAAGCAAGATAGGAGGTCCTGTCCGCAAGGACTTAAGGCAGGCAAGGGATTTCGCGCCCGCGAAGATCCAGAAGAAAAAGATAGGATAAGACTTTGACCGGTTGGTCAAAAGTAAAACAGCTGGATTTCGCGCTTGCAAAAATCCAAGAAAAGGAAAGAATATGACCTCGACCGCCCGATCCAAGGTCGAATTTGACTGCCTGGTCAAAAGTCAAGCAAAAGGATTTCGTGCCCGCAAAAATCCAAGGAAAAGGAAAAGATATGACCTCGACTGCCCGTCAAAGGTTAACTTTGATCGCCCGGTCAAAAGTCAAGCTAAAAGGATTTCGCGCCCACGAAAGTCCAGAGAAAAGAAAAAGATATGACCTTGACCGCGTTGTCAAAGGTCAAATAGCTGGATTTCGCGCTCGTAAAAATCTAAGAAAAGGAAAGAATATGACCTCGACCACCAGTCAAAGGTCGACTTTGACCACCCAGTCAAAAGTCAAGCAAAAGGATTTCGTGCCTGCGAAAATCCAAGGAAAAGGAAAAGATATGACCTCGACCGCCCACTCAAAGGTCGACTTTGATCGCCCGGTCAAAAGTCAAGCAAAAGGATTTCGTGCTCACAAAAACCTAGAAGAAAAAGATAGGATAGGACTTTAACCACTCAGTCATAAGTCAAATAGTTGGATTTCGCGCTCGCGAAAATCCAAGAAAAGGAACGAATATGACCTCGACAGCCCGGTCAAAGGTCAACTTTGACCGCCCGGTCAAAAGTCAAACAAAAGGATTTCGTGCCCACAAAAATCCAAGGAAAAGAAAAAGATATGACTTCGACTGCCCGGTCAAAGCTCGACTTTGACCGCCCAATCAAAAGTCAAGCCAAAAGGATTTGGCACCCGCGAAAGTCTAAAGAAAAGAAAAAGATATGACCTTGACTGCTCGGTCAAAGGTTAAACAGCTGGATTTCGTGCTTGTGAAAATCCAAGAAAAGGAAAGAATATGACCTCGATTTCCCAGTCAAAGGTTGACTTTGATCGCCCGATCAAAAGTCAACCAAAAGGATTTCGCGCTCGCGAAAATCCAAGGAAAAGGAAAAGAGATGACCTCAACCGTCTGGTCAAAGGTCGACTTTGATTACCCAGTCAAAAGTCAAGCCAACCATTTCTCAAGCTGCTGGCTTTCTACCTCCCATGGCTGTTACCTCTACCAACGAATATGCCATGGACTCTTCCAGGCTTTTCGTCTACGAGGCTCCTTGTTGCCCTAGGAGTTACCCATGAGGAATCCCTATAAATAGACCCCATAGGCAACCATTTGAATGGGTTGAATCATCTTCAAAGATAGAGACATAGCTGCACTAGCCTTCTCCAGAATTCTACAACGATCCACTTGAGCACTCAAGTTTTCTCTTACATCCAGAGGTATTCTAAGTCCTTCCAAAGCATCAAGGAGCTTATTATCTTGGGTCTTTCTTTTCTTTCCTGAAGGAACATCCATCTCGGACAAGATAGGCCTTTCACCTATCCATTAATCTCTTGTTCTTTTGCAAGGAATAGTATGCTATTAGCTCTATATAAGGTCTGATTCTTTCTGTATCATCATGAGGATTTCGTGTTGAATTCATTTATCTTTTTTTTGCAAGATACTCTTCATGCAAATTATGCTTTGATTATAGCATGTTTTAGTTTATTTCTAGTTTAAAAATATGCACTCCATCACTTGCGTGAGCAATCTGTTCTTTATGATGTTCTTGATGTAATCACTTGCATGAGTATTTTTTTTTATGTTCTTGATATGATTATGGTTTCAGCATGTCATGTTGGGTCTTTTCATGCTTGAATCTTTTGCATGAACCCATTTAGTCATCACGTTATAATAAGATAGCAATGATCAGATGCATTCCATCATGTTCTTAACAATCGCATGAATCAACCTACATTAGCATAGATTACCCATCTTCATTCTGGGTCAGGTTCTGGATCAGATTTTAGTCTTATCCATATTTTCTAGGGAGCACCTATATGGCACACTAGAGCGGCGCACTTCCCCAACGCACCACTCTGGCGCCCCATGCAGGAGCACCAGACTGGTCAGAGAAGGAAACATTCACTTTGGCATAATTGTTTGCATGGTTTTCCGAGTGATCTCAAGCCTGATTCTTTTATTGCTTGTTCTTTTACATTTCATGGTTTCACATGCTTTGTTTCCTAGTCGTTTTACTTCTTTGGATAATCAGTCCCTGATCAAAATCTGGTAGGCTGATTGCATTTCACTCCAACGTGGAGAACCTATGCATCAGCCAATGATCCGGTGGCATGGCTGAATCCTGCATCTTCCATTTACCTTGGGATCTTGTGTGAGGCTACCAACCCTTGAGCACAAGGTCCACAGGTCATTGCATTTGCGTTTCTTTCATTTTAAGGCATGTTTTCTAAGTTTTGCGAAGGATTTTACATGGCTTGACTTTCTCGAATGCATTCTCGTATGGTTTGACATAGCATGGATTTCTATTTTCTTTTTGCACATCTTTCTGGCCCACATAGAAGCACCTAGGTGGCGCACCAGAATGACGCACTAGTCTACCGCACTTAACAGGCACAGAAGCTTGTTTTCAGTAGCACACAAGAGGTTTTGCATAGTGTTCTAGCATGATTTTTTTTTTACTTTGATTTGCTTTTGTTTTTTCCCTGTTTTCTTCAGGAAGGCATGTCTCTATTTTCAACCATTTCCATGCATGTTAGTTTGCATTTGGCATATAGCAAAGCAAGGATGATAAATCGCTCAAAGTACTAGATCCTTGATCTTATTTATGCAATATCTTTGCATCGATGTTGGACCCGACATACGAACGATATTTCTGAGCATTAGGACACATCCCTACACATCATGCACCCATATTGTAGACACTACACACACAAGCATGGCATGACATATCGCCCTCGGACGTATAGTAAAGGCTGAAAAGCCAATATTTCATAAGCAATTGAGAAACCAATAGAAGACCGATTTATCGGGCGCACGAGGGTGCCTAATACCTTCCTCGTGCGTAACAGGGATCCTTACCCATATTTTTCTGGTTTATAACCTACTTTTCTATTACATAATTTGCATGTTTTTTATGGTTTTCCTCGTCTTCCATTTTAATAGACTAGGTGGTAACTTCTGCATTTGCATTTTTATTGTTGTTTTGCTGTGACTTTGCCGATCTCTTATGTATTTTGACCTTACATGTCGAAATTATTTCGAGGCTATCGTCGACATGGTCATATGCTATACTTCATTTTACTGTTTGAGACTGCAATCAGATGGCCTTCTCCATTTCTTCGTCTTTTATATCCTTCCCCTTTTTTTCTATATTTCCCTTTACACATACTTAATTCATTATTCCCATCCTTCATCCATTTTTCTCATTTATTTCCTTCTTTTTCACCCGTCCCCTCTTGTTCCTCATTTCCTCTTTTCTAATCACAGACGAAACCCATCTCACTCTCCTTATTTCTCCTCCTCTTCTCCCCAACAAAACCCCATTTTCTCGCTCTCTTCTCCTTAAGACCAGCAGTGGTGGACCTTGGTGGTGCGCCGGCTAGCTGCTCAGATTCGGTGTGGCAGCTTGGCGCGGCGCTAGGTGCGGCGGTGGCTCTGCTCGACGGCGGCAATGGACTGGACTCTCCGGGATTAGTTGGAGAGGGGGTCGCTGGTGGAGGTACTCTGTTCTCCCCTTTTGTGCTTTTTTTTGCTTAGGCTTGCTCCATTCTTTTTTCTTGTTTGAACGGTTGGCAGGTTGATGGGTTCCGGCGGGTATAGGTGGTTTGGGCTCGGCGGTTGGGTGGTGGCTGCAGGTGTTGAACGTGGAGATATGGTCGACGGTTGGGTTTTGGCGGGTTGGCCGTGAGGTAGATCAACTGTCGGGTTTTGGCTTGGGGTGGCCATCGGCGATGTGTTCCGGCGGTCTGTGGTTCACGAATGGGCGGCGGTGATGGCTTGGGATTTAGGCATTCTGGTGGGTTGTGGTCGGAGGTGTGGTGGTGGTGGTGAACTCCAGCGGTTGGGTGGTGACGTGAGATGGCGGAATGAATTGTGGGTTGGCAGTGGGTGGAAGTGGAGAGGGCTGTCCGGCGGTGGGTTGTTGTGAGGTGGTGAGTGGTCATGAGATGGTGACTGGTCATGAGATGGTGAGTGGTCGTGAGGTGGTGGCTTGGTAGGCTGATGGGTGATTTTGTAAAAAAATAAAGTTTATTTTATAGATCAATGAGTTGATCTTGAGTTACCTGCCATTTATGCCATTTATGCCATTGAATAAAGCATAGACTGAAAGTATGTTTCTTCCTCTATATGCTTGAACATATATATGCTATTTTTGTCAAATCGCTTGAAATATGATTCTGTCTACAAATGGAACCATGAGCTGCCAATTTTCAACACTTGAGCCAACTTTTATCATTTTCCATCATTGTTGAGCATGACTTTATTTTATTTATCAATCCATGCCTATGCAACAATAATAATAGCAAAAGTGGGAAAAAGATACATAGAAGTGTAATGAATGCCCATGCCTTTATGTAACAACGGGTATGCCTTCAACTTCAATAACAATTACGCTTAAAAACAACCATGACTGAACTCTCCCATTTTCACGTAACTACCCCTTCTCTTTTTTCTTTTCGATGGTAGACTCTATTTTGCCATATTGGGATATACTTGCATCTCGTTGTAATCTGAATTTTTGTAAACAACTGTTGCTACGACAACACTTAAATACATGTTGATGCTTTGTTTATGCATACCACGCTCTTCTATTCTGCCAATGACTGCACGTTCTATAAATATACCAGATAAACAACACTTATACTGCCATGTGTTACCTCGAGGCTTGCACTTTGTTATGTTTGGATATACCATATTTATTTTGCTTGTTTTCTCTGTTTAAATCTTGGTTTGACCCTTGCCTCCCTGTAGGATGACCTAGTTCCCAAGGAAGAGAGTCCACCGCTTCCTAGAGACACACCTTCTAGTTCTCGTTCACGGCGGTGGGGTAGTTCTTCAAGGACTTGGGCTTCCAGTAGCTCGACACCTGTTATCCCTGTCGAGGTAAATTGTCCTAGAGTAACTTGTGCATATGATATAAATTTGGCATCTTTATTAACAAATGCACTTTCAGGAGTCTAGCAACTTCGCGGGGCGACTACTTAACGGCAATCACATTTGTGAGAGCTCAGATTTTGAGGTAACTATTTTTATTCCTTCTTTAGCATGTCTTGGCTTTGACACTACTATTTTTCTGATCTTGTATTTATTTGTTATTGCTGGTTCAGATTGACGATGCTAACCAGTTGATGCGGTGCCATTGGGCTCCTATGCTTGATCATTTACACTGCTTACCTGAATTTCTATAGGATTTTTTGCTCCACCGGTCCCCTTTCGGTGATTTACTTCGCATCCCAGCTATTAATGGTCACTACAACTTTTTCCAAGTTTTGGTGGAGAGATGGAGGCTTGAGACGCATACCTTCCACTTCCCGTTCAGAGAGCTGATTGTATTACCTGACTAGTGGGCCCTACTGATGGACCTTCCATTCGACGATGAGCCGATCATTGGCGAGACCACACACGGGATGCACCTGGCGCCTGTGCACTTAGGTCGTGTTCCTCCAAAGCCACTTAGGGGGAAACACATGATCATAGTGGGATGACTTAGAGAGTGGGACCAATTCTGGCCCAGCCCAGAGTCGGGCAACGACGAGGCGGACTTCGTACTGAGGCATTTCCTGTTAGATCTGTTAGCCATGATTTTCTACACTCTTCGGCTTACTATATTCATGCAGATTGGATAGCTTACCTTACCAACTTGGAGTACCTAGACTATTATGATTGACCATTATGTTGATTTGCGGGCTAGATAATGTAGTTAGGCTAGGTCGCTGGTATCATGTGGGATTGTACTCCCTGCTTACTATAAGTATTTTACTTTCTTTTTGCAAAATTTTCTTCTTGATGATGGTTGATAATTAACTTTCCTTCTGCTTGCTTTTGCTAGTATTAGGCCATGGAACATATTACACGGGGATACTGTTTTGCTGCCTCCGCGACGAGCTTCTCCCCCTCCCTCGCCAGTGGGTCGAGTTTAATCATCGAGCTGCTGTGGGGGTCTACAGCTATGAGTTCTACCGATATCTGTTGGATTTGGTAGAACTCGAGGACGTAAGTTTTTATATTCCGAATTTTATTTTCTACAAGTCATATTTGTCTGCACTGCTTATAATCGTCTGTTTTTGCAAACAGGTGCACCTACGCCCATTCTCAAGATATGACGACTTCAACTGGGCACCTCTGAACTCTGGCCGTGTTTTGAGAGACAAACAAGTGAAGTTCTACTATATGACAAAGTCGGCCTACTTCATTCCGGAGCGCGATTCTGAATGAATTCTGCATTCCTGCCCCTCCTCCTTCAGACATGGATCTCCCAGTACCGTCTCGTGCCGCTGCTAGGAGTTGGCATGTCGTTGCTGTGGCTTCTTAAGACAGGCATATTCATCGAGAAGTCAACTACACGAATTATTTAGCTTGGTACAGGTGGGTCGGGAAGCCCGACCTTTTTTAGGAGGCCATGCACGATAGTCAACGTGGAATGTGATATGCCTCCAACTGGATCAAGGTAAATTTTTGAAATTTCTACTTGAATAATTCATTTCATATAAAAAGACCGATATGACATTTTTTTTCCTTCCACAAGGTTTTGAGAAGTAGTTTGCCTCTTTCTATGAGGATATTAGGCGGAAAAGGGTATGTGCCTTTATTTTATTTATAAATCACCTTATTCTCATCATAAATTCACCTGACATACTTGTAAATTTGTGCAGGAACTACGCTGGTGGAACATCATACGGGTAACCCCTCCCCCCCCTTTTTTTTTTAACTTTCCTTTAATAGGATATTTGCCATTGTTATAAATCTGACATTCTTTTGACAAGACTATCCGGCTAACGAGGTGAACGCAGCCAACAGTGGAGAATTCACCTTACAAGTATCCGAAGAGGATTGTTCTGACACAGAGTTTTCGCAGAGGGTCCTGAGTTCTTCTGTCCATTCCTAGTCTGTTGCTGCTGCTCGATATTCGCGTCGGATCACACGACGAGGGGCTCGACTCCTAGCCAAGAGCTTCCAGGAGGAATCATCTGACGAGGAGTCAGACGAGGAGTAGTTGCTCTTTTCCTATTCAGTCTCTTGTTGTTTGCCAGTCTTTGTACAAATGCTGCAACTTGTATTTTGAACAATGTAACTTGTGTTTTAAGAGTTCAATGAATGCAAATCTGACTTCGGAATGCAACCCTCTTCTTGGGTACTTGTCTGTGTTTGAAATGTATACTTTCATGAAGGTTTCAAGAAATGGCGTCGATTTGGGCAAGCTTAATATTTTAGGGGGGGTTCTATCCGATGTCAACCAGATGGTGCGCCAGCTATGTGCGCCACCTTAGTGTGCTACCTTGGTGCTCCTCGCAAAAATTGCCAGTTTGTCTTCCTTTTCTGCTGCGACTCCTTCCTTTTTCCTATTTAACTTTGCATTCCCCAACGAAATCTGTTGCCTCTTCTACTGTAAAAACGACTCACAAGCCTTGAATCTTCCTTGAAGCTCTATTTTTTGCTCTTCCGGTGCCGACTATGCTATTGCAATGGTATGTGATCTTCCTCCTTGAGATGATTCTTTACATATGCATATATGCCCATGCTGATTCTTCCATTTCATCTTGTTGTTTATACTCCTTCACATCTTGCTACGTGGAAGAAAATACATATATCGATTTTATTAAATCATGTGAAGGGATATTTTGATTTTCTCTTATTCTCGGGCTTTGCACACAATTCTCATATTTTGGTAAAAGGGAAAAGGCTACAAAGGCTGATTTTCCATTATGCCTTAGATTTGCAAAAGACAAAATAAATCATATGCACATTTTCATATCTTGAAAAGGGAAGTACTGCGTGTTCTGGTTTCCCTTTTCTTTTTCAGATTTACAATCTTATTTGATCTTTTCCACCATGAGAAATTATTTTGCCAAATCATTTTTGTTTGCCCTAAACTTGATTTAGCATTATTCCTGCCATATTTTGTCCCAACACCATTTTCATAGGGATACCTGTGACCGTGCCCACAGCCAGGGGGCCGATCCGGCGCAGGGGTCACGCTAGAGGAGGGAAGAGGCCACAGCCATGTTGAGATGGTGAGGGCGCGAGAAGGGACAAGAGGGAGAGAAATGGAGTCGCCACTTGGTCTTTTAAGGGAAAGATGAGGAAAATCGCAAACGAATCACTAAAAGTAAATGAATGAGACACAAACGTGAAGGCCAGATGTCTACTAACCAGAGGATGGGTAAGGATTCCTATTACGCACGGGGAAGGTGTTAGGCACCCCCGTATGCCCAAGAAACTCGGTCATTCTAGTCTAATTCGCTTGCTTGAGGTTGAATGAGTGTTTGCTATGCCTAGATTGTATTCTAATCATGCTGATGTGAGTGTCAAGACACGACTGGATGGATGTACAAGACAACGTGCAAAAGTTACGGAGAAATCCACATGAATTGACAAAATCACAGAAAATCAAATGAAATGACGATGTTTTTGTAAAGAATGCCTCCAAAAACCATGTTGATGTCAAAAGGATAAAAAGTCGAGTCAACCCGTATTCTCGGAATCATGGGAAAAGTCGTGAAAATCAAAAAGGAGGGAAAATAATCCGTGATGGGGTTAAATGTCAGCGCTCAGGCGTATTAATGTACGTCCTCGGGCGATGAAATCCAAATCAAATCAAAAAAAATCCAAAAACATGGAATAAAGGCAATCAAATCAAATATCAGATGAAGGAATCCGAAGATAGATGGGAGAAAAGTCCACGAAAGAATGCATGAAATGCGGACTTATCTAAAAAGAATGGACTAATGTGCAAATACAGCAAAAACTATGTAAAATGCATGGAAATGTACCTAAATGGGCAAAAGATTCTAAGGAATGCTTTGGGCGGAGGTTATGCATGACTTGGTGTAAAAACAGACACATATGTGCATAAATTGATGGCATAGGGGCAATTTGGTCATTTTAGTGGTCATAAGTGATAAATGTATGCATGAAGATAATGCATGGCCTAAGTTATGTCAAAATGTGTGTCAAATGTCTAGAAGATATTATTTTCAAGAAACATGGGGGAGAAAATCAACAAAATGATGTAAACACAATAAAGGACAAACATAAGGGCCAAAATGTAAAATTCACAAAAGGAGTGAGAATCTGGATGAAAAAATATGTTCACGACCCCTATTCTAACATGCAAATGATGGGTCCAACGTCAATGTGGCACAGGGATGTAAAATTTGCACTTGGATAATTTCCTGAAAATTCAGGGTCTGAAGTGCGAAATTCACACATAAGTGCAAATGTGACCAACATGTAAGGCTAAAGATCAAATCTCAGTGAAAACATGATTTTTAATTGGAATCAATGATTAAATGGAAAACATGAAATGCAATGAGTGAAAAATGCCCCAAAATATGTAGGAAAACATTTAAAACCCTAAATGATAGATTTGGAATTAAGTTAAGGGTCAAAATGTAAATTTTATGTTCAGAAACGATTTGATGTGAATCCAGGGACTTTTATACAAAATTTGTGGACCTGAATGTGACAAAAATTGGGATTTTATGTTGGTCAATGCAATTATGAAGTTTCCTAAGGTTTAGGATGCAAAATACACGAAGAAAACTCAATTTTTAAAGTTCTAAGGACTTAATGCAAAAGACCAAGACCAAAATGTAAAGAAAATTTCATTTTAATAACAGTCATTGTGATTTTTAAATATTTTAGGGCTCATACTGCAAATTTTTCAGAGAAAATCATTTTAAAGATTTCAGAGGCTGAATGCAAATGTTCAGGATTTAAATGTGATAAAAACTCAATTTTAATGATGATCAGTTTAATTTTTAGCATCTTCAGGGTTTAGAATGCCAATTTCACATAGAAAACCTTTTTTTAAAAAGCCACAGTGGACAAATGCAAATATTCTGGGTCTAAATGTAATGAAATCAAGTTTCAGGAGCCTGGACGGCAGTCTGGCTTTCCTCCAGCGATACCTGACGGCGGCGCTCCTCTGGACCGACTGCTCTAGTAGTGGTCCAGTGAGGCTCCTGGGCTGCAAAGGTGATGGAGGGGGTGCTCTGGATATGATGGTAGTGGCTGGATGGTCTGGGGCTCAAATGAGGGTGCTCTCAAGTTCTCTCCTCTCTTTGCGATCTCTCTTTTTCTCCTCTCCGCTCTCTTCCATTCTGTCCAGATCTCCTCTCCTGTTGCCTTTCTTTCTTCTGGTGCGGTTGTCAAAGCTTTAAGGGGTGAAATGGGTGAGGAGTTTGTGGGTAATGGCAGTTGGGCAGATGTGGGAATGAGGAAGATGGGGAGAGTGGGTGTCGTTGACGGGAGGAAGAAGATGACACTATTCATTTATTTTCTCGTTTTCTAAGTTTTTAATCGAATGTGGTTTGGACTGGGCTAGGTTTTTGGGCTTTTGGTTTTTTTTGTTTTTGTTTTCGGTTTTAAGGTTTAGGTTTTATTTTAGGTTTTTGGTTATTTTTTTTGGCGATTTTAATTAAATTTTGATTTTGTGATTTTGAAGTTTAACGATTTTTTAAATTAGGGTTTTAGAGGTTTGAATTTAATTAAGAAATTTTTAGTTAGTTTCTTTTAGGATTAATCAATAATTTAAGGTTTTTAGGTTTTTTAATAAGTTTAGGGTTTTATGATTTAATTAAATAGTTTTAAATTAGGATTTTATGGATTTAATTATTTGGGGGGTTTTTTGGTTTTAATTAAGGGTTTTTTAGTTTAATTTAGGTTTTCCTTGAAATTGAATGGATTAAAATGGTTTAAAAATGGATTTTATTTGGTTTTGACTTTAATTAGGGTTTTCACTTGATTAATTTGGATTTTAAATGTTTTTAAGTGGATTTTGTTTAATTTGTTTTTTAGTTAGGGTTTTACTTAATTAATTAGGGTTTTAAGTGGATTTCGCTTGATTTTGATTTTAATTAGGGTTTTCACTTGATTTTTGGATTTTAAGTGTTTTAGGTGAATTTTGTTAATTTGGTTTTTAATTAGGGTTTTAATTAATTAATTAGAATTTTAAGTGGATTTAGGTGAATTTTGTTTATTTTTGGTTTTAATTAGTGATTTTACTTAATTAATTAAGGTTTTATGTGGATTTAGGTGAATTTTGTTTATTTTTGGTTTTAATGTAGTGGTTTTTGCTTGAATTAATTTAGAGTAGACTTATGTGGGCCTAGTGGGTTTGTGTGGGCCTAGAGTGGGCCTAGTGAGCTTGAGTGGGTCTAGTGGGCTTGTGTGGGTCTAATGGGCTTGTGTGGGCCTAAGTGGGCTTAGGGTTCTTTGGAGTTAGGGTTTAGGAGTGATGGTTGAAACCAAAGCATCTTCCAAAGGAGTCTGCCGCCAAGTGACTGCAAAATCAGGATGTCTACAGATGCCCCTCCCTGAGCGAGGTCGAGGGACAGATGGAACCGAGACCGATGCTCAGGGTTGACTAGACACCCCGCTTAAATCTGCGGGAGAATAGTATTTACTGTAAGACCATGAACCACTTATTCGGCAAATACACCGAAAGTCATGATTCGGGGCCATGCATGATGCTGATGCAAAGGGTTGACCCTGATGTCTGGATGATGCATGAAGGTGATGGTGATGCAAATGATGATGCTGGTGATGAGCAGGTAACCTGCCAACTCACGTAGGGGAGCGTGAGGGATTTCCAGACTTGTACCAAGGGATGCCAAGACTGCTGGGCTCATCGCACGACAGAGGAACCTGACAAATAACAGACTTTTCGACCTGAAATGATGCACAGCAAGTCATCAGACTCGCCGACTGAAGAAAGACTGATGACGGATGTCAACCAGATAGTTTGGGGGGTACAGCCCGCTCCGAACAAGATGATGGTCGACAACTGGATAGTTTGGGGTATCAACCTGCTCCTTACAATATGACGGTTGTTAACTGGATAGTTCGGGATATCAGCCCACTCTTGAGTTTAACGCAACATCTGGAAAAAAAAAATCCTGGCAGCGGCAAATAAACGCAATCGGTAAACCTATAAATCGAGAAGCAGTCGGCGACAGCTTGGATGGCAGAAAAACAAATTCGTCAACTGAGAAAAAGCCAGTGACAGGTCGAAAAACAAGATACGAGAACTCGTCAACCGAGAAGCAGTCGGTGATGGTTCGAAAGGTAGGATACCGAATTAGTCAACCGAGAAGCAGTCGGTGACGGTTCGGAAAGCCGGATAGACAGACTAGTCAACCAAGAAGCAGTCGGTGACGGTTCAAAAGACAAGATACCAAACTAGTCAACCAAGAAGCTATCGGTGACGGTTCGGAAAGCAGGATAGACAAAGTAGTCAACCAAGAAGCAGTCGGTGACGGTTCAAAAGACAGGATACCGAACTAGTCAACCAAGAAGCTGTCGGTGACGGTTCGGAAAGCGGGATAGACGAACTAGTCAACAGAGAAGCAGTCGGTGACCGTTCAAAAGATAGGATACTGAACTAGTCAACCGTGAAGCTGTCAGTGATGGTTCGGAAAGTAGGATAGACAAACTAATCAACCAAGAAGCAGTCAGTGATAGTTTGAAAGACAGGATACCAAACTAGTCAACCATGAAGCTGTCGGTGATGGTTCGGAAAGTAGGATAGACGAACTAGTCAACTGAGAAGCAGTTGGTGACGGTTAGAAAGACAGGATACCGAACTAGTCAACCGAGAAGCTGTCGGTGACGATTCGGAAAGCAGGATAGATGAACTAGTCCACCGAGAAGCAGTCGGTGACAGTTCGAAATACAGGATACCGAACTAGTCAACCGTGAAGCTATCGGTGATGGTTCGAAAAGAAGGATAGACGAACTAGTCAACCGAGAAGCAGTCGGTGACGGTTCGAAAGACAGGATACCGAACTAGTCAACCGAGAAGCTGTCGGTGACGGTTCGGAAAGTAGGATAGACAAACTAGTTAACCGAGAAGAAGTCGGTGACAGTTTGAAAGATAGGATACCAAACTAGTCAACCGTGAAGTTGTCGGTGATGGTTCGGAAAGTAGGATAGACGAACTAATCAACCAAGAAACAGTCGGTGACAGTTTGAAAGATAGGATACCGAACTAGTCAAACATGAAGCTATCGGTGATGGTTCGGAAAGTAGGATAGACGAACTAGTCAACTGAGAAGCAGTCGGTGACGGTTCGAAAGACAGGATACCGAACTAGTCAACCGAGAAGCTGTCAGTGACGATTCGGAAAGCAGTATAGATGAACTAGTCAACCGAGAAGCAGTCGGTGACGGTTCGAAATACAGGATACCGAACTAGTCAACCGTGAAGCTATCGGTGACGGTTCGAAAAGTAGGATAGATGAACTAGTCAACCGAGAAGCAGTCGGTGACGGTTCGAAAGACAGGATACCGAACTAGTCAACCGAGAATCTGTCGATGACGGTTCAGAAAGTAGGATCGATTAACTGCTTAACCGAGAAGAAGTAGGTGACAGTTTGAAAGATAGGATACCAAACTAGTCAAAAGTGAAGCTGTTGGTGATGGTTCGGAAAGTAGGATAGACGAACTAGTCAACCAAGAAGCAATTGGTGATAGTTTGAAAGATAGGATACCAAACTAGTAAACCATGAAGCTGTCAGTGATGGTTCGGAAAGTAGGATAGACGAACTAGTCAACCGAGAAGCAGTCGGTGACGGTTCGAAAGACAGGATACTGAACTAGTCAACCGAGAAGCTGTCGGTGACGGTTCAGAAATTAGGATAGACGAACTAGTCAACTGAGAAGTAGTCGGTGGCAGTTCGGAAGACAGGATAAATGGACTAGTCTAACTAGAAGCTATCAGTGACAGTTCAAAAGCAAGATAGACGAGCATGCCAACTGAGAAGCTATCGGTGACGGTACAGAAGGAGGATAAACGAACACATCATCCGAGAAGCAGTCCGTGGTGGTTCAGAAATTTGAAAAGCGAACACGTCGACCAAGAGGCAGTCGGCGACGGTTCGAAAGGAGGATAAATGAACACATCATCCGAGAAGCAATCGGTGATGGTTTGGAAATTCGAAAAATGAACACGTCGACCGAGAGGCAGTCGGTGACGATTTGAAAGGAGGATAAATGAACACATCATCCGAGAAGCAGTCGGTGATGGTTCGGAAATCTAAAAAGCGAACATGTCAACCGAAAGGCAGTCAGTGACGGTACAGGAGGATAAACGAACACATCATCCGAGAAGCAGTCAGTGATAGTTCGGAAATCCGAAAAACGAACACGTCAACCGAGAGGCAGTCGGTGATGGTTCGGAAGGAGGATAAACGAACACATCATCCGAGAAGCAGTCAGTGATGGTTCGAAAATCCAAAAAGCTAACACGTTGACTGAGAGGCAATCGGTGACGGTTCAGAAGGAGGATAAATGAACACATCATTCGGGAAGCAGTCGGTGATGGTTCGGAAATCCGAAAAACGAACATGTCGACCAAGAGGCTGTCGGTGATGGTTCCAAAGGAGGATAAACAAACACATCATCCGAGAAGCAGTCGGTGATGGTTCGAAAATCTGAAAAGCGAACACGTCAACCGAGAGTCAGTCGGTGACGATTCAGATGGAGGATAAACGAACACATCATCTAAGAAGCAGTCGGTGATGGTTCAGAAATCCGAAAATCAAACACGTCGACTGAGATGCAGTTGGTGACGGTTTAGAGGGAGGACAACCGAACACATCATCCGAGAAGCAGGCGGTGATGGTTTGGAAATCCAAATAGTGAACATGTTGACTGAGAGGCAGTCGGTGACGGTTCAAAAGGAGGATAAATGAACACATCATCCGAGAAGTAGTTGGTGATGTTTTGAAAATCCGAAAAGCAAACACGTCGATCAAGAGGCAGTCGATGACGGTTCAGGTGGAGGATAAACGAACACATCATCCAAGAAGCAATCGGTGATGGTTCAGAAATCTGAAAAGTGAACACGCCAAACCGAGAAGCTGTCGGCGACGGTTCAAAGGGAGGACAACTGAACACATCATTCGAGAAGCAGTCGATGATGGTTTGGAAATCTGAAAAGCGAACACGTCGATCGAGAGGCAGTCGGTGATGTTTCAAAGGGAGGACAATCGAACAAATCATCCGAGAAGCAGGCGGTGGTGGTTCGGAAATTTGAAAAGCGAACACGTCGACCGAGAGGCAGTCGATGACGGTTCATAGGGAGGACAACCGAACACATCATCCGAGAAGCAGGTGGTGATGGTTTGGAAATTCGAAAAGCGAACACGTTGATCAAGAGACTGTCGGCGACAGTTTGAAAGGAGGATAAACGAACACATCATCCGAGTAGTCAGTGATGGTTCGGAAATCTGGAAGGCGAACACTCCAACCGAGAGGCTGTCGGTGACGGTTCAGAGGGAGGATAAACGAACACATCATCCGAGAAGCAGTCGGTGATGGTTTGGAAATCCGAAAAGCGAACACGCCAATCGAGAGGCAGTCGGTGATGGTTTGGAAATCCGAAAAGCGAACACGCCAATCGAGAGGCAGTCGGTGACAGTTCAAACGGTAGATAGCCTAAAGGGCGGCTAACAAGATATTGATATCAAGAGGATAATACCAAAAGGCAGTTGACATGCCCCTGGTATACAGAATTCTATAGATGTTGCTAAAATAAAGGAACAAAAGAAAACTGGGGGCCTGGATAGCTGGTTCAGCCAACGGCAGTTTGTCGGGAAACACTTGTTTGTGGGCGCACTCTGAACTACAACTACTTTGCTTGCTCGCTTGATGCTATTGATGCTGTAGGACGATGATGGTTGATCCGGATAAACTGTTGCTCTGATTCTGTACTAATACGCTGCACATGGCTTGATAAGGGCTCCACGAGGGCATTGTTTCTTCCTCGAATATGACAGACCTGCTAGAAGATTTCCGACAACTCTCTGGGCTTGTTGTCGTGTTGCTGACTGACTTTTGGGGAGTTCGACTTTGGCACTGGACTGTCGAATATGCTCTCGCCTGCTGACTATGGGAGCATTTACATTCCAACTTTGCTCTGACCTTAGAGGCTTATGGCTGTTGTTGTCCTTGCTTCTGTGCTCGAGCTATGGAGTAGGCAATATATTTTGGACGAAGATACTATCCCAAGAAGGGTCAACCAACAGGACAGCTGATATGCCCTTGGTTGACGGGGAAGGCTATCACTATAAAGGCAGTTGACATGTCCCTGGTGTACGGTATCCTCTGCCAGGTCTTTGGCCGAAGGGCAGCTGACATGCCCCTGGTTTAGGACCCATTGAGACCTTGCAAAGTGGAAAAGCGATAATGCATGCCAGAATGATAGTGTTATATTGTATCATCCCTCAGGATTTGGAATGCTAATGATGTCTGCTATGAGAAGAGGAGAAGACCTCGATTCACAAGACACTACTTGGATTTTTCGGCTGTTGGTGGCTCTCCAGGATGGATGATTTAGTAGGTTAGGCTCCGTGCCAAACTCTTGGGGACTTAGACCTACTTTTTTGGCTTTTGACTTATTTCTTTTCTCCCTCATAGGCTAGTAGGCTCGCTCTAACCCTCGCTTGGGGGTAATGGACATCCGGATTTAGAGGGGACTGCTGGATTTTTATGTAAGGGGTGGCTAGTCCCTTGGGCTGCTTGGATTTCATGCAAGGGGTGGCTAGTCCCTTGGGCTGCTTGGATCTTTGGGATGTTCG
>JAMKQA010021483.1:0-15151 GCA_024699735.1 Posidonia australis | reverse complement strand
AAACTTGATTTTGAGAAAGCATTCGATAATGTCAATTGGGATTTCCTGCTACAATCATTAAAAGGAATGGGATGTGGACAAAAATGGATTTCTTGGATGAAAATGTGTGTCTCATCTGCCTCTTTCTCTGTATTGGTAAATGGTACTTCAAAATGCTTCTTTCACTCGTCGAACGGGTTAAGACAAGGAGACCCCTTATCTCCTCTTTTGTTCATTGTGGTTACTCATGTGCTTAATAGAATGCTAGCTTTAGCATCAGATAATAATCTTATCTCTGGGATTCAGCTTCCAAATGGTGGGCCATCCATATTGAACATTCAATATGCAGATGACACAATCTTTTTCCTTCAGGCCTCTGAGGAAAATCTGGCCAATGTCAAACGAATTCTCTGTTGTTTTCAGACTTGTTCAGGATTTCGAATAAATTTCCATAAATCTTCCATCACAGGAATTGACACTCAGGCTTCCCTTACAAAGAGAGCATCTCTCATTTTGGGATGTCAAATTGATAAACTTCCTATAAAATATCTTGGTCTTCCTTTACACTTCAAAAAGCCCAAACATAGTGATTGGCTCCTAGTCATTGAAAAAATTTCAAATAAGCTATCTCTTTGGAAAGCTAAGATGCTATCTCTTGGGGGTAGACTCACATTGGTTAATGCAGTGCTGTCTGCTATCTCCACGTACTTTCTTTCTGTATTACATTTACCAATCAGTGTGGAGAAAGAAATTGACAAGCTGAGAGTAAGGTTTCTGTGGAAAACCTCCACTTCTTCAGCCTGTCATTTGGCCAAATGGAAGTCTCTTTGTAGGGCCAAGGAACAGCAAGGTTGGGACATAATTAATTTGAGAAATTTTAACATGGCATTAAAATGCAAATTATTATGGCAACTCTTCTCCAACGACTTCTCGGTTAAATGGAAGGAGATAGTAAAAGCTAAATATTCCTCTGAAAGAGGGATTGGAGCAATTCTCAACAACTCCAACTCTCGAGCATCGCTCCTTTGGCTGGAACTCAAAAAAAGTTTTGATGTGATGAATGGGTTCACCTCATTTCATATAAATAATGGTAAGAGCACTATCTTTTGGGAAAACAAATGGTAGAATGGGGAAAAATTAAAAGATTTTTCCCCAAACTCTTTATGTATACAAAATACAAATATGCCTCTGTAGCTAAAGTGATTGATGTCTTTCTCTCCAATCCCTCCAACCTATTCTGTCAACCAATCCCTTTCTTGGATTCTAACCTGCAACAACAGATGGTGGTCTTGGCTGGGATCATTCCTAATGTTATAGCAAATTCTGAGGAGGACATCATTGTATGGAAACCCACTAATGGTAAGTTTACTGTTAAATCATGTTATGCTACTTTAAATGATGGAGAGTTAAGATTTATATTTTTCAAGGAGGTCTGGAAATGCTGGGTCCCTCTTAAAATCAAATTATTTTCCTGGTTAGTGGTATGCAATAAAATTCTGACCAAGGAAAATCTACGCAAAAGAGGTTGGAATGGCCCTAATCTTTGTAAGTTTTGTAATGCAAATGTGGAATCTGCAGCACATCTCTTTATATCATGCTCTTTTACTTATTCAATATGGCAAGCCTTCTCTTTATATCCTTTATATCCTGCTATTTTGTCCATTGCTGGCCTTTTTAGATTACCTCCTGTGCTTAAATTTGAAATGTCAACTGTTGGTACACATACTTTTGTACAATTTTTCCTATGGTCTATTTGGCTTGAAAGGAATAATCGTATATTCAGGAACTCATACAAAAATAAATCTGTGATTGTAAGGGACATCTTAAACTTGTTTCATGATTCCATTGTAAGTTTGGGTGCAGGTTTTGAGCAGCAAGAATGTCTACAACTCTTACCTCCTTTCAGTAGAGTCATACTATGGATATTGATTCCTTGGCTGATAATATTGGATTCATTGGTGGAGCAGGCAATACCTCCACTCCAGCAATTGAGGACGGCAACTCTTAGTGATTGGCTAAACTTCCATTAGTCGATTTTTTGAATGCTTGAAGCTCCTTGAGGCTTGTTCTCTAAGCCTCTGAACTGAATATTTTCTTTTGGAAGGTAATACTTTCATTTTGTAACATTGATACCAAACTTTGGTCAATATATGGTGAAATTTTTTGGAATATATATAAAATACAAATTACCGGTTTCAAAAAAAAACAATCTATTCAAAGTTATCATTGTTCTTTTGTCCTTTTGCTATTCTATTTTCTCATTTTCTTGACTTTTTTTAAGCTAAGCTTTGTTGTGTGTAGATCGTAACGATCGAGATAATAATTGATTTTTTCTGTATATCAATATGTATATGTTTGAACGATAAAGAAAATCATAAAGACAATAATGTTTTTTTTAATTCATAAAATTACTAAGTTAACTGTTATATGTAATCTAATATTATATCGTCTTTGAAAAGCATCCACTATAGATTATAATAAATTTCCATATTTTGTATATTTCTTTTTCAAATAAATTCTAATAATCTCCTGCAAAGTCAGTTTATCTATGTATACTACTGGACAAAGAAGGTAGCTATAATTGAATCCATTTTACACAAAATTATAGTCCTTCCCATTATCCTTTTGAATTTACTTGGTAGTAAACATTCTCCACCTCCTTCTCCACAAGAAATTACAAGTAATATAACATAGACTACTACCTATTAATAATGGCGAGGGGATCATTTACCAGGAAACCCATATGCTGTAAACGGTAACACCCTGATCTTAACGAACGTATTATTGTCCTTAAGTTGTGTTTTTCACTTTGCAACTGTTAACATGATGCCGACTGTTGTATTATCTTCTATCTATGCTCTGCTGCTGTCATCGCGATTTGATTTCAGTTGGAATATGCCATCACGGTATATTTCACAGGTTTATCCTGCATGAGTGCGCGCTCAAGATTCGACAGCTAAAGATTGAAATATATGCTATCAGGTTTAAGACCATTTCTTGGGATTTCAACAAAAAATATTTTTTTCCCTAGGAGGCCTTTTTTTTTTTGGCATTACCTTTTTTTTAGGATAAGTTGTAGCATTTGTGAATTTTTTCCTGAAAAAAACTCTTATTCAAATAGACAGAAGACATGTGAAACATGGGAGTCAGTTGAATGATACCACATTTTAATTAACAAATGACATCTCAACGACCGAACCCATCATGTTTGTTGAGAGTCCCATCGCATCGTCTTATTGTTGCGACGTTAACGTCTTCTCTGCCCTTTTCTACTTTTGCCGTAAGTGCAATTCACTAATGTTTGTGTAGGAAGTTACTTTTGGGTAAGTGGTTTTCTTGCATCTTGTCCTTCAATGATGAAATTTCACGTAGAATGGCGCACGTGCTTCTGATTTTTAGATTCAAAAACGATCGCTAGGATCACGGATCAAAATAGGTGACCATCGTGAAATAAGATTTTAGAATTCAACTTTTTGTTGCAAAAGACAAAATAATTTTGACTTCCATGCTTTCGCACAAAATGAGTGATCATCATCTTCTAACTTGTGTTTGGTTCAAATTCCCGTTTGTAACTTTTTGACATAATCTGACTTCTTGTTAAAACTTATTTATCTTAGTTCTTGACTTCTATCAAATTTATATAGCAGAAATTATGTTAGTTTCTACAATTAAGTTAATTCTACTTTCTTGTTTGATTTGTATTTTGCAACTTAGATTTGAACCAAACACAATTCTAAGAGAAGCTTCCTCAACTTTATTTCCAGTAAAAGTTATATATTCTAACATAAATTAAAAGGTCAACATAAAGAAACTCTACAAAAGAAATCTTTTATTTAAGGTTGTGTTTGATAATAATTCTTATATGTGACTTTTCCTCGTAATACGACTTCAGAATATAAGTTGTATTGTAGAAGTTCAATCAAATTCGTATAGTTTGTGACAACTTCTATGTTTAAACTAACTTTATTATTTCATTTGGTAACTATTCTAACTAAAAAATTGTCCTACTAGAATCTAGGTGCTAGAATCATTATTAAGAATGTTTTGGAATCCCTCTAGAAAGATTTTGAACATTTATTTTTTGTTCTAGCTATAAAAGTCTAAAAATAATTCAGACAACATACAGATCTAACTTGTAGGAGAAGCTACAAACTTTTGAAAGCTCATTAATGAATGAAAAGGTGGGTTTTGTAGAAATAAGTCCATAGTTGTTGCTACTATAAACTAGGATTAAAGAGTTTTTATTCTTAAAATACCCTAACAATTTTTAACTATTTTACAAATTTTTACGATTACTATTTACAAATCTACATTAACAAGGAGGATGGAAAAGAAAGAAGGAAAAAGGTTGGGAGTTGTACTAGGATTTCACAAGGACAAAAGTGTATTTAAATCAACAATACAACTTCTATAAATGAAACCTTATTTACCAAACAAGATTCTATAACGTAGTTTAGAATCTAACTTCTACAAAAATACGTAGAAACTGACTTCGGACTTAGACCCAAAATCTAGAGTCTCTAGTAAGGATTCCAAATAGAGTTTAAATCGTACATCACAAAAATATCATTATTTTATTTGATAATGATTCTAACTAAAAAAAATCCTAGGTGCTAAAATCATTACCAAATTGCACATCACAAGAGTACGCTATCACATTATCAATCTTAAGAAAATTCTTTGTTGTTTCTAAGCCTACTCTGATTTGAAAATAAACTTTCATAAATCTTCTTTAACTGGTATTGGGATCTATGATGAATTGTTTAGGCAGTATAGCTCTATGCTAGGATGTGTACAAATTCCTTTTCCTATAATCTATCTTGGTCTCTCCATATATTTTTAAAAAGCCACTGGCCAATAATTCTAGACAAACTCAACTTTAAATAAAAAAAAGAAATTGATAAAATTTGCAAACGTTTTCTTTAGAATTCAAATCGATAATATGTGGTATCACCTAGCCAAATGACAAAATATTTGTAGAAAAAAGCAACATAATTGCCTTAAGATGATAAATATTAGTAATTTTAATATTACACTTGAATACAAATGTCTTTGAAATCTTCTTTTAAACAAAGACAACCTTTAACAGCGTAGACTTTTTAGGAGTAGATATCTTTGTCATTATAATATCAGGACGATCTTTAATTCTACTTCTAGGAATACATCTTCTCTTTGGAAGGAATTGAAATCTTACTTTGTAATAATGAATAACATCAACTCTTATATAATTAATAATGGTAATTTCATTATCTTCTAGGAAAGCAGATGGATAGACAATACTCCTCTAAAGCATATTTACCTTGATTTTTACTTTCCAGCAAAGAACAAGAAATGGTAACTAATTAAAATGATATCAACACATCAATGACATCATAAACTTCAATTTGAAACACTCTCTTTCTCTTCTATCTCACTTCAATGACATCATAAACTTTGTTTTACTCTTAGTCAAGGAAGATACTATCATATGGATGCTCTCTAAAAGTAAAGTATTTACTGTCAAAAACTCTTATGATTTGTTAAATGATAGTGGTTTAAATTAGTATTTAAAACAAACATTTGGAAATGTACTGCACCTTCAAAGGTTAAAATCTTTGCTTGACTAGCACTTAATGACAAAATATTATCTCAAACTAACTTAGTGAAAAGAGATTAAATAGGTCCATTGTATTGTAAAATTTATAGTTATCATATAGAATCAATTATTCATCTTCTCTTTCATTGTTTAATTTCAAAACCTATTTGGAATTTCTACTTACATAATGCTAACAATCATTTATCCCTTATAAGTTTATCTCAAACTTTTTCACTTAAGCATTGCTTTAAATTTGACACTGATAATAAGGACAACAACATCCTTATTCTAGCAACAATTTGGTGTCTTTAGTTATATCGCAATGATGTTATTTTTTGCAATAAAAAAAAGATATATTTTCTCAATATTTCACCAAATCATGTCTCTAAAATTTTTTTTGTCAAATAATATGACTACTGGATAAGGTGTTGCAGCTTCTTCAAACTTGATTAATTTCCGACACATGCATTGAAATTGAGATCTAAATTATAATACTTTTGGGAATGTCAATGGAATCGTTTCTGCTGGACACCTAAGCTTAGGAACTTCTGTAGACCCTACTCGTAATTTTGATGAAGAATAGTCCTTGGATGTAGCCATTTAACCAAATGAACCAAATGGACATATAAAATGGAGACTCTTGGAGGATGATATTGATGTCCCTTATAATTCGGAGGAATACTCTTCATCCTTTTGTTGGAGACTTATTGTTTCTCTTGGGCTGCAATTTTTGTTCTCCTGATAACGTTATGTAAGGTTTGGTTTTTTGGTTTTCTTTCGAGTTTACTATAAATTCAACCCTATTCATTTTGATATGCGTCTTTTTGTAAGTATTGTCCCAATTTCTTCATTTTTTTGGTTATATTTCACTCTACTTCTCTTTGGAGTGTTGTACTTTTGTAACTCTATTATTTGATAGTGGTAAGCATCAATAACTTTATCGATTTATAAAATCTATCGTAAAAAAAAAAGATACACCACTATTTTCCTTTATTGTTCTATGATTAAAAATATTTGGAATTTTTTCTTGATTAATATTGTATGTTTGAATGAAGTATGTATGTTGGACATATAATGTATTCATATGTCATGGATGAGTTGTTTCATATATGTCTCAAACCATACAACAAATGTAACATGACTAGAATCAAGCCTATGCATTACAAGCCTCCTCTATACCTTTGGTCTATCCCAGGTTTTGGAGAATAGTTTGATTCTTTGGTTACTTTTGTTAAATGGTATTGGTTCCCTGGTAATCTGTGAATTATACTAGAACTCTGTTATTTTTATTGCTCGACGATGGAAAGCATCGCGAAGTTTATATTTAAAGGAATCCTAACGTTTACAAAAGAAAACAAATATTTTATTGCTCGCTTTTTCTCCCCATTCCAAACGCTACCTTTATTCGACCTCCAACGTCCTCTCCCCACTCCCTCTATAAAT
This sequence comes from Posidonia australis, assembly GCA_024699735.1. NCBI lineage: Eukaryota > Viridiplantae > Streptophyta > Magnoliopsida > Alismatales > Posidoniaceae > Posidonia > Posidonia australis. The sequence continues at coordinate 8,154 of JAMKQA010021483.1, read as the reverse complement.
ACCCCCATCCCTGACTCCTCTACACGCGCCATCTCCTGCATTGCCATTTCCGCTCTCCTTCCTCCTTCCTCCTCCCGCCTCCCCTTCGATTCCAGCAACTTTCGTTGGATTGGTTCAGATCTCGTCCCACCACCATTCCACAGGTAATCCTTCGAGATCCCTCTCTCGATCTGTTGCTGCTCCCTTTTTTTCCCATTTCGATTTTTCGTCGAAGAGCACGTGGATCGCAACCGGATCTGGTGGTTCCACTGCGTGTGAGTGTTGGATCTGGTGATGGGTTGGAGGAAGCCAGTCAATCTTGTTCCGTTGGTTTGCGTGGCGACATGTTGTGTGTGGATTTGGGATTGGATCTGCTTTCTGTGATTGAAAAGGTGATGCTTTTTTTCTGAAGATTTATTGGCGTTCGATCTGCTCGTGTTGATGAGGCATGTCATTGTGAAACCGGATTGGTCAAGGAGGGGTGTTGTGGATGGACTGTGGCATTCGTTGTTGCTGGATTGGTCGTGTTTTGACCGGATCTGCGGTTTCTTTTTGATGGATCGTGTATGATATGCATGCTCTGTATTCTACCATCAGGATACTGACCTTTTTTTTGTTGACTTGCATGTTGTGATAATAATTTCCCTTTTATCTATCGGTGTTTATGCTGTTTAACTATGTTTTTTCCTCTGATCTGTAACAAATTATAAGGTGACCTCCTTTCTTAACACTTGTCATGAAAACTAGTTGTTTCATTAAATAAAGGATTGTTATTTCTTTCTTTCCCTTTTTGTTTCCTAGAGTTTAGTAGGTCCAGAGAAAAGCAAGATTACGAGAGGCTGGTTTCTTAGTAGCTGTAGCTTTTCTTCGTGAAGTCCTTTTTTTAATTCACAATGTTGTTCGATTTGCTTGCAGCTAAATTCAAATCTGATAAACTAGGTTGTACCCATGGGCACTGTCAATGATGCTGTCACCCTTGATGCTACCAAGGTATTTCGCCATCTACCATCCCCATAGATTTCTTTCATTAATTGCATGCATGGGATGCTCTGTATTGTTTAGTTGATGTTGTTGTTGTTCACGATTATAATATTTCCAACTAGCTCTGATTGATCCGGCACAATTTCTTTGGTGTCATCGTTTGGTCGATATATCCATGAAAGATAAAACTTTTTAGTAATGTTTTCGGGGGTGGAGTGGTGGATTGCTAGAGCACCGAACTTTTCTTTGTTAATAAACTATAAAGTGTGGTAATATGCTTTATGCTGGCTTCTTACTGTAACCTTCCATCAATGGCCCTGGTACCACTGTTTCCATAAAAACAATATATAAATATGATACAAGTTGTTTCTCAAGTTATTATTTGAGGAAGAGGAATTTTGAGCAATTTGTTCATCTAATGAATCATTTGATAATTTTATTCTGCATTCAGTTATTATATTCGATATGAAGCAAATGAGACCACTAAGTAATTTAAAGAAGACAAAACCGTGATACAATTTCCTCTGATCTAGTTTTCTTGAAGTTTACTGGATATCTAGCCCCTTAAAATGATTCAAAACCTTTGTCGGTTTGTCAAGTAGACTTTGGAATCATGGTATCTGATAGGATTTTAATATGAAATTTATGGTTCGTAGGATTTCAAAATTTTCTTTTATTAACACTGCTTTTTAAGGATCTATATTTTTTTTTTCCCAAGATATAACAAAACTATTTAACCTCAGGGTGTCACTGGAAGCTTTTCAGAGGAGAAGAAAGTTACAGTCGTGTTTGTTTTGGGTAAGGAATCTTGCTTTCTAAATTATGTTGTGGATTCTGCATGCTGAAAATGGATATTGGCACAAATGTTCTTTTCCAATGTGGCATAATTTACGTTTTACTCAAGTTGAAAATGGATACTGGTGCAAATGTTCTTTTCCAATGTGCCATCATCTGAATGCTATTATATACATGTATTTTATGAAAGATTACATTCTGACATATGGACTGACATGCTCATGTCAAATGCTGCTACACCTATTCGAATTATCTTGATAACTTTAATCTGAAATCAACATATGCACTTTAGCTGCTGTATCTTGCCTTGATAGACACATTTTTTATAGCAATAACATTTTTTTCCGAGAACATTACTCATTCTGAAAATGACTTGCTTATATTCTTTATTCTTCCAATTTGCTGCTTTTGCTATCTACCAAAGCAGCAAATTCATTTACTCATCTTGTCTGACACATTCTAATGATGAGAGTATGAGACTAATATAATGATAGAAAATAATTTTTATCATTTTCCTCTTTGGTCCAAGTGGAAGCAATATTGATAGCTCTGTTGGATCATGTCAATAGTTAACACTTTGGTTAATAATTGAATATGAAATCTTATTTTGTAATTTTTTTATGTTTTTACTACTCAGAAAATCTACTCTTTCTTCAAGATACATGGCTGATTCCCTATTTGTACTACGTACAGGAGGCCCAGGCAGTGGTAAAGGCACCCAGTGTGCAAACATTGTTGAGCACTTTGGATTTACCCATCTCAGTGCTGGAGATCTTCTCCGTGCAGAAATAAAATCTGGCTCTGAAAATGGGTAAATCCGACTAAAAGAAGATTCCCTTGTTGCATTTAATTGTCCTTACTACTGATATGTTACATAGTAATTGTCATTTTATTTCAATAAAATTTAACGAAATTTTAATGTGTACTATATTTACAAATTTATGAATTTCTAATTGTTTCTCTAACATTACTATTCAATGGTGCAGTACCATGATACAAAACATGATTAAGGAGGGAAAAATTGTTCCTTCAGAGGTGACAGTTAAGCTTCTCCAGCGTGCAATGCAAGAAAATGGGAATGATAAATTCTTAATCGATGGATTCCCCCGAAATGAGGAAAATCGTGCTGCATTTGAGAGAGTTGTAAGTCCATTACTCCAATACTGACCTTAGGGATACATCATAACTTTCATCAGAGGATATATTCTGTTCATTAGCATTCTCTAGCTAAAAAGTTACATGAGTAGTTCATTTTTCTTTTATGTTGATAGTTTATTTCTTTTACTTATTGACAGACAAAAATTGAGCCCGAGTTTGTACTTTTTTTTGAGTGTTCTGAGGAAGAGATGGAACGACGCCTTTTGAGTAGAAACCAGGTTTGAAAAACTGATCTTTTATTTTCTTTTAATTCTTGGATAAAGTTGCACTTCACCATATTGATGGTATCCTTCTTTGTGTCCATTGTTCATTTAAGGGAAGAGATGATGATAACATTGAGACAATAAGGAAAAGATTCAGAGTATTTGTGGAATCTAGTTTGCCTGTGGTTGAACATTACGATTCAAAGGGAAAGGTTCGGAAGGTAATATATGGTTTTTTCCGCCCATCTTTCTGCTTCTAGATGTTATAGCATGATATTTTGAAAAGGGATATACAATCTTATGATATCATAGCTTAATCCATGTGTTCATGAAAATTTTGGTAGTACTTTGCCAAGTGAATTGGTAAGATTCTGATTAAGCACAGACATGTATTTGATTTTCTGGGAAATTTTGGAAAACTAGGACTACCTCGTACTTAATGTATTAAATGTCGATTTCGTGTCGGACTTCGGCAAGTTAAAAAACAGTCAGTAAAATATCGGCATGTCGGTATCATATTGGTGGAAACACAGTAAAAAAAATCTACATTTGTTTAAAAAACTTCCATGTCGATGTCGTGTCGGAATTGTATCGGTAAATTGAAAATACGACACGTGTTGGTGAAATTTCGGTGACACGCGTCGACATTGGTATTATGCTCGTACCACAATAATGGTAATGTAACCTTGTGGTGCTGGAGTATCTCTTGGTGTTCATTTATATTACCCAGAAATGGAGAATACAGAAAAATATGCAACATTGCTTTTATGGGAAATCTAATATCGTTACCTTCTTTTTTCTTTGGCAAAGGTGTGTAAGTGGGATCAAGAGCCTAGTATTCATGAACTTTTAGTATGACAATGTGTTACATGGCCAACAAATCATAACTCAAAACTCCAAGTAGTCTAGTTGATGCAACTTCTTAATCAGTACAGCCATATGTGAAGTACAATCTGGTATTTGTCCAGTTGATGACTTTTATTTCTTGGCATGCTTACTTAATGCTGATATTTGAAGTCAATAAATTTTTAGTGACAAGTGGATAACTTTTATTTCTTGCCATGTGTGAAGTCAATAAATTGCATGTGGTTTGTTTATCCAAGTTCTATGTAAATGTAATGGTAACCTGATTTTCAAAGTTACATTTTGTTAACTTGTCACTTTTTCTTTCATTATTTGCATATCCGTGCGGTTTTATCTAAAAAGTACTAGGTATTTTTCTTTTCAGATTGATGCTGCAAATCCTATTGCTGAGGTTTTTGAGGCTGTAAAGGTTGTTTTTGCACCACTTTCCAAGAAAGTAAGAGTTTGTGCTTTTGGGTGAATACCAGATTACTATTCGTTTATGCATTAATGTGTCTCCAGGCACCACTTCTGTTGACCAGGTTGTTAATTTTTTATTGTGATGCAGGTTGCCTAAGCATGATTGATTATTCAACAGGTTATGGTTAAGGTAAGTAGTAAATAATTTGTATATATGTGGCTTTTTATATCTATATTCTACGTCACTTATGCTTTCAGTGTTATTATGCTATTATGTGATGGACAAAGGTACCACATTGAGATGCTAGCCTTTGCTAGGATTAATTTAGTCTCAATAACTGGATGACGTAAACAAATCTCTCATGCTACTAACAGAAAATGAAAGTGCCAATGAATGGTTATGGAATATTCCAAATTTCTTGAGTATTATCTTATATATAATCAATTATATCTCCTCTAGTCTTCAAGTGGCTATATGTCTATATTGTTGGTGGTATTAGATTGAAATTCTAGAGTTTTAAAGCCTGGGATTCCAAAATTATGCTGCCTTTTATATTTAGAACTTCTGTATTACTTTTTCCTTGAGAAGTCATCCGAGTTTTCTTAGTTTAATTAACTAAAACTGCTAGCATTGAAGCTACTTTCTAAGAAGAAACTTAGTTTTCCTCTTTTGAATAAGAGGTGATGGTTGTAATTATAATTAGCAAAATAATTAAGATCAAATCACCATGGCTTTTGGAATACCATGTTTTTTTTGGGAGCCTGTATATATGATACTGTTAGCATTTTGGAAAATTGTAGTTTGAAATAACTTAAATTGTGCAAAAAAAGAAGAAGAGATTTGCTAGGCTTATTCTTTGCAAAAAAAAAGGGGCTAGAAATCCTCCCAAATCTATTTGCTTTCTTTAAGCAAATTTATTTGATTTCAGAAGAGTATATTGTTTTGCAGAAGTTGGACACCTTCGTAAAGTAGTGTTTAGAATGATTTCTGCTTTGAGTATTTCCAAATTTCATTCGCCAATAGTTCATCTCCATTAAAGGGTTGTTATTTGGATGTTCACTTTTTAGCTTTACAAATTGTTGAGTTATGGATAAAACAGAATAGAATCGAATTGCCATTGTGATTTCACTGGTTTGTTGTTACATCCTTGTGGGAGATATGGGAGCTTGATTTGAGTAGTCATATTTATTATTATCTGTTTTTATATATCATTCCGTTAACCTTGCATAGTGTTGATTTCCTAATATACTAATATTTATTACATGCAGGTAATAATTCAGTATGCATCCCATGCATGTCTTAATTCTTAAGTGTATACGAGCAATTGGGAAATGTTGTAGACCATCAGATGCATTTTTTTCTGTGTTGTCAAATTTCTAAAAGAGAAAACAAATTATTTGGATGTATAAGAAAAATAAACTATATATTTTTTACATGATGATATTGTTGTGCATGTGGCTTGTATTTTATACACTAATGGGACTTGCTTACTCTTGTTCGTTCCTTCTTTCTCCAAAACTTCAGGCATTTTCCTAATTTGCTACATTGCTGCACTCGCAATATTCTGTTGCATGCGTTGGTTTGGATTTGTATTGTGCACAAAAATACTCCCGAGATACAACGACTCAAGTCTTGCCCTCTAGCACGTCACTGCTTGGGAATTGGAGGGAAAAAAATTATTACGATTTGTTCATTCCATCGATGCCCTTACAGTTCTTGCTTCCTTCCATAATCATTTGCTGAATAATTGATTCCAAACAGAAGATAGGATGACAATGGCTCATTGTCACAGTGGTTGGAAGAATTCTAAACTCGTCACACCTCTAGGGTCATCTTTAACTGGGATATATCTTTAACTGCCTAATGGAAGTGTATGGAATTCATTGGTGTTGATCAACCACTTTTGTGGGCCTTGTAAGTCCCACCTCTAGGGTCAAAATTTATCCATTTTTCATGTACCTTGGCTCAAACGCAAGTGCTTTGTTAATTGGAACTTGAATCATCATCAAGAAGCACTTTGTTGGTCCCTAGAAGCTTTCATAAGACCGGTGGCATCAAGAAATTTGTGACTAAGGTAGTGTTTGATAATAATTATTTTTCACAGTGTATTGGAAACAATTACTTATAAATAAAAAGTTAAATCAAATACATTAAAAAAAACCAGTTTATTTAAAAACGATAGTTTATTCATCATGTGTAAAATTCACCAAAAAAGTTGAAAATGAATAATTATAAGAGAGTTTTTTAAAAAAAGTTGACTTTTCACTCTAATTAATTTGTCTATAATCGTTACGAAGCACAATCCAAGTTAGAGAAATGCAGTACAATTGGGAGATTACAGGTGTACCATTTGTAACAGTCAAAAATACAAATTTACTATTATAAAATTTGAAAGTTTAAGTTTATCATTGGATCCTCTTTTTTAGATACACGTCATCGGATTAGTTTCTAAGTTATATTTAACGGAGTATCCCTTGATCTTATTAACTTTTAAATCTATTTTCCATTTCTACCTTATTCAAATCAAAACCCTAATCCCCACTCGTTGGTCGATGATGGCCTTCTCTTGTAATCACCACCATGGGTGCTGTTTTGTTGAGCTTTGCTTTCCCTCCCCACCTCCTTCCCCTTCCTCTGACATCACTTCCATTACCAAAAAACAAAAGCCCAACTATCAAGGGGACGAGGAGACAACAAAAGAGTCCTTTCAGGTTGGTCTGTAGTTCCCACCCATTGTGTCTTTGCAGAGGTGAGTTCAAGGCTTTCAGTAGACCATTTGAGTCTTTGGGCTTGGGAACAAAAACACACTGGTTGGATGATATTTACGGTGGTGAAGTGTTGCTTTAGGGTTTAGGATGAAAGTAATGATGGAAGTGATAACATGACCATGTTAATCTTTTCGCACACTTTGAGTTGACATTTTAACTAGTCCAAGTTAGTTCTTTAACCCATCTGATGACAATGATAGTATATTTGTACAAAAAAGAGAATCTAATGGTATACCTAACCTTTGAAAATTTGCGATTGCAAATATGTATTTTTGACCATTTTTGATAGTATACTTGTGCTTGTAGATCTTTTTACTTCTTACGTGGAATTTGTATTTTCCAACAAATTTTAAGGTGTTATAGTAAATTTTCATTGTTTGGATTTTTCCCAGATCATTATTGATAAAAGTCTATTAATTATCATAGAAGAACCATTCATAATTGTCACACACATATTCCATAAATACAAGAGAAAAAAATCATGATGTAAAAATTTACACATTGATGGCGAACTAAAGAAAAGATTCACATGCAATCATGAATATAATGTCAAGATTAACATATGGATTCCATGTTTATTTGAATGTAATATTGAAATTAACAAGTAATTTTCATGTTTGTTTTCGAATGTAATGTCGAAATTAACACAATTAATTATGATATTGATAGTTCGACTTGGTTCAATGCCGACACTTATGTTGTGGTATGATCTTGAATAGATAGTTAAAGGATTGGTCGTCTGGTTCTATTCAACACCGAACAACGTATGCATGTTTGAGTATAATGTCGAAATTAACATAAAATTATTTAATTTGTTGTCCAACCCAATTTAAGGTTGAATGACACATGTATAATTTGGAATCGATTGTCCGACATAGTTCGAACAATGCATAAGGATATGATTTTCATACGTGTTTGAATATGACGTTGAACATGTATCTATGGTTTTTCATGAATTTGAATATAATGTCGAGGTCTAAAGTATTAGATCAAACATATATATAAT
>JAMKQA010021481.1:0-11347 GCA_024699735.1 Posidonia australis | reverse complement strand
TAGTGGTTCGGCAACCCAGCCTAGTCCACTCCTCAAGACCCTCTTGAGATTTTTCCCTTATTCTTAAATAGAAGAGAACTTACTTGTTGGTAGTTCCATCAACTCCTCTCTTGCTCTTTCTACTTCTTTAACCCCGAGAAGCTAGAGCCCTTTCTTTGAAGTTTTACAATCGAGATCTTTTCTCACAAGACTTGATTACAACAATTTGCTTACAGAATGCTTGTGAGGAGAGTAAATGACTAAAGGAAAATAATGAATTACAAGTATTCAATGTTGTCTTTAAGGAGTCATAAATGAGTCCTATTTATAGCCAAGAGACCTTCATCAATTGTGTCTAACGACCACAATAACGGTCACAAACGGCTAGTCTTTCGGTATGCCGTTTTGTCCTTCGGTGTGCCGTTTTGTCCTTCAGTCTGCATTTTACGAGCAATTCGGTATGCCGTTTTTATTTCGGTATACCGATTTCTCCTGAAACGGTATGCCGTTTCTGCATTTTCCTTTGGTTCCTCAGCTTTTTGGAATTCCGACGCATGTTCCGTTTTCTTCTGATTCGGTATGCCGTTTTTCTTCGGTATGCCGATTTGCTTTTCCTCTTCATGAAATCGGAAGGTCGATGAGTGTACCGTTCCTTCTGATGTACGTTCCGTTTTTCCTTGAATCGGTATGCCGTTTTTCTCTTACGGTATGCCGTTTTTGTCTGAAACGGTATGCCGAAATTTCTTCGGTATGCCGTTTTTGATATGAACTGAGAAACTTAATGAATATATGATTTTTGTCTTTAACAACTTAATCCTTGTAAATTTACATTTGTGTAATCATCAAAATAACCAAAGATATTTCTATCAAAATCGACTTCCAACAACTCAGCAAATCCAGAAATCATATGATGAAAGATGTCCACATTCCAAAGATGGTGAGGTATTCCTTCAAGTCTAATCCATACCCCTTCTTCCTTTCAGGGTAAATACCGCATTAGAGTTGGAGGGCCAAGGAATAAAGGAAGTAGATATCATCTGAGGGGATGATCCATACATGTTAAGGATTTCGTTCCTAGCTTTAGTGGAAGGAAATATCAGTAAAAACTTTCTTGGGAAGAAGATCTGCACCTCCACTTCAGAGGTACAGGACTAGCTAGCACGTTGGTGCTCTTTTTAGTACCTCCTTAGTGAGATGAGGGGTATGTGAGGTAACTATGGCATTGTGTGATAAAGATTGATAGAGGTCACACACAGCCTCAGAAGGGGGTAAAATGGTGGGGTTGTGAGGGGAATGGCCAGTCATGCTGTGAGAATGGGGAATGGAGGTTGAAGTGTCCTGAAAAAAAATTACATAGTGCTATAGAGTGAGAAGGAGATTTGCACTTAAAACAAACACCTATGAATTTACAAATTTTTTGACATGCCCTCGCAGGCCACAGCTAAAGCATCTCCCCGTCAAACGACAGAAGCTTATCCTAGGGGAGTAGGTTTTCTTCTTTGCTACTACCTTCCAGTCGCCTCCCAAGTCCTTTGGAGCTAAAGAAGAATTCCTAGTGCCACACGAAGCACCGAATGCAATAGAGGGAGAGAAAGGCTTAACGACGGAGGAGAGGACTGAAAATCTTGTGCCAGTGAGGAGATATCTCTCACCTGTGGGTGGAGAAGAGGGAGAAGAGTCACTGAAATGATCACAGTTGTCAGAATAAATCTCCTTGTTAGAGATTTTCTCCAGATTGGAAGAAAGCCCACTAAAGAACGAAGAAACATAAAGTGGTTTCTTATAAGGTTCGTAGGAAATATGTATATTATTAATGTCATGAGAAAAAGAATTACTGTGCGCATTTATTACTGTAGAAAGACCGTCGTCATCTTGGAAACCCAAAAGTTCCGCCGAAATGGAAGGAGGATTAATTTTGTCATTAGATATTTGGACCGACCAATCCTTAGAGTAATTAAGAGGAGATTTCTTGAGATAATGGGAATTATTATCATAAATCGTAGTATTAATAGGTGGCTTATACTCTGTATAATCCCACACAGAAGACAAGGATGCTACAGAGAAACTGGAACCCATGTCAAAGCCTAGGGAACCTGCCCCCTGTGGCTTCCCATGACCAGCAAGGGAGACAACGGTCCGCTGACCGCCGATCGGCATAGGGATTGCTGGAGTCGAAGAAGAAACAGAACTAAAAATGTCATCGGAGAGAGAAGGAATAATATTTTCCACTGTCAAACATGAAATCTCCAAAAAATCATAAGATTTACACCTACTCTTATCAAAAAGATCTTGATCGCAGGGAGAATCATATTTACATGGAGGCATCTTTATTTTTTTACACCTCTTATTATTATTACGAGCAAGATCAGAATAGTAGTGCACTGAAAAAAGATTATCTTTCATAGGAGAAACCATATTCATCTCGGAATCAAAATAACATCTATTAAGATTGTGCAGCCAGCTAAAAGATATTTTTAGAGTTCGAAAGAGAATGTCAATGACCAGATCTGGTCGATCCTCGGGCAGAGGCCATGGAGAGGACAAAGAATCAGATCAGATCTGAAACAACAAAAACTGCCCAGAACGTGACCAAGCCAGTCATGTTCCCCTCGACCGATCGTCGCAGAGACAGTATGAAACAGGCTCAGGGCGGATGCCAGAAGAAGAATCTGGTTTTAAAGAAAGGGGGGAAGAAAGGGTCTTCCTGGATCCACGTACGTGTGCATGTGTGGACGAGGAGGAGGGCGCAGCTTTGCCCGATCGTCGGGAAATCGCAGGTAAAATGGAGTTATCAGAGTCGTCCTCGTCAAGAAGACAACACTTGAAGGCCTTCCACTCAAAACGAGTCGCAAGGTGGAGCAGATCTCGGGAGCGGGGATGACCGGAGCCCCTTCGCAGATGTTTTCGCTTTCCCATTAGTGCATCCAATTTTTAGGATAGGCTACATTATTATCTTAATGGTAACAACATGTCAAATTTCTGCAGTATATTGTCAAATTTTTACATGCATCAAATGTCAAACAATACCATTTTTTATAATTTTTTAAACAATAAGATGACAACAACCGTGTATCCCTATTAAATAATTGATTTTGCATTTGCAGTTTTATTCTCAAAAAAAAATTTCAAAAAAAAAACATTATCATATTTTTAAACTGATTTTTTTTGCCTTTTCCTTCTTTTGAAGAAGCACAATTTTTTTATGTGGTGAAGTTTTACCTTTTTTAATAATTGGAATTTATTTTTTATTTTTTGGATAAACCAATGTTTATTTTTAAAGTGAGGTTCCTTCTGCATTTTATAAATATATTTTTTTTTCAGGAAAAGTTTGTTTTTTTGAATTAAATGAAGTTCCTTTTTATGAAATATTTTTTTTCTTGATAAAAACTTAAATTTTTGTTCTTCAATCCTCGTCATCTCAACTACAAAATCACAAAAGAGAACATAAATCATAAGTATCACTCAAATTACATAAACTAGTCATAAGTAGCGACCACAAATTGTGGTTACACGATTTTGACGTAATTTGAAACCCATGGAAAAGAAGCTTAGGTATTACTATTAATAGTGATGAGTCAATACTTATCATTTAAAAAAAAAAAAAATCATGTTCACTATAACTTTTCCAAAAAGTACAGACACATTCAAAAATGGAAAAACCTGAAATCCCAGCTCCTCGTTCCATTTCCCACCCTCGGCTCAACGGATCCAGACCGATTCAACGGCCCAACTCTGTCACTATCTAAACCAACGCCCGAGATCGTCTCTCAGCTTCTAGGGTTTCCAACCCCAGGGGCGGAGGAAAAAGAAAACGTCCCGCTTCTTTCCACATATTCGAATTCACGCCCTCTATAAAAACACGAAAGCGAGAAAGGAAGCGCCCCTTCCCCACTCCCGCCCCCTCCCCCTCCCCCCGGCCCTGGCGCCCGGCCTCTCTCGTTGGTTCTCATCTCCATCGCCGCGAGGGCTCCAAAACCCTAGCTTTCCCTCCTTCCTGTCGTCCTTCCTCACCACCGGAGGCGCCGCTGCTCGTATCCGATCGCTCGCTCGTCCCGTCCCGAGGCACGACATCTTTTTGCCCTAATATCTCATTTTTATTTATTTTTTTTGTTTTGGTTAGATCTGGTGCATATCGACGTATCCCGTGCTTTTTGTTTGGTTTTTGGTTTTTTCCGTTGAAGTCGTGAAGTTGCTCGAATGGTAGTGGTTGCCTTTTGCGTTAGGGTTTTGTTGGAGTAAACTAAGGTTTTTGTGTGGTCAGTTGTTTCTGCTGGTTTTTTGAGTGGAAACGAGTGTCTTGGTGAGTGGATTTTGGGTGCTGCGGTCTGCCAGGTTGGGACTTTTGGGGTTTTGGAACGGTAAGCGATTGGGGTTTTGGATTTTGTGGGAGTTGATGGTGATTTGGTTGTTTTCCGAACGAGCATGTTTCAGTTTGTCAATCGTCTGGTTTAGTTTCCTTTTTACTTAAATAACTGTTTTGGTTTTGAATCTGTGTGTGGAGAAATGTTTGTTTAGTACTGTAGTTTGCGAGTTGTTTGGAAGTTGTGTGATGTGGGAAATTAATTGGGTTTTTTTGGGTGTTTTTTGATCCTCTAGGTTCAGAGGATATGGAGGTTACTCAAGTGTTGTTGGCCGCACAATCCCTGGATGCCAATGTGCGAAATTCTGCTGAGGAGAGTCTCAAGCAGTTTCAAGAGCAGAATCTTCCTGTTTTCCTCCTTTCTTTGTCAACCGAACTCTCAAACAATGAGAAGCCTCCTGAAAGCAGGAGACTGGCTGGTATCATCTTGAAGAACTCCTTGGATGCAAAAGATGCTATTAGGAAGGCGCAGTTGATGCAACAATGGGTTAGCATTGATGCTTCCATCAAAGCACAGATCAAGGAATTACTCTTGCTTACACTACCGTCCCAAGTGTCAGAAGCAAGGCATACCTCTTCCCAGGTTATTGCGAAGATCGCCTCTATTGAGATCCCACGACAGGAGTGGTCTGAACTCATTGTTCGTTTGCTTAACAACATGACTCAGCAGGATGCAGCTGCTCCATTGAAGGAAGCAACATTACAGACTCTTGGATATGTCTGTGAGGAGATTTCTCCACAGGACTTGGAGCAGGCCCAAGTGAATTCTGTTCTCACTGCTGTTGTTCAGGGAATGTCTCAAACGGAGCAGAACATTGAAGTCCGTCTTGCTGCTGTTCGAGCTCTTTATAATGCTCTTGATTTTGCACAAAATAATTTCGAGAACGAAATGGAGAGAAATTACATCATGAAGGTCATCTGTGAGGCTGCTATTGCTAAAGAAATCGACATCAGACAGGCAGCCTTTGAGTGTCTGGTCTGCATTTGTTCTACGTATTACGAGGTTCTTGAGCCTTACATGGACACTCTTTATAATTTGACAGCTAATGCTGTCAGAGTAGATGAGGAGCCTGTTGCCCTTCAAGCCATCGAATTTTGGAGCTCTATTTGTGACGATGAGATCTTAATTCAAGAAGAATATGGAGATGATGGTGAGTTGACTACATCTAATTTTCATTTCATCAAAAAGGCTCTTCCTGTGCTTGTTCCAATGCTACTGGAGACACTTCTTAAGCAGGAAGAGGATCAGGATCAAGATGATAGTGTCTGGAACTTGTCCATGGCTGGTGGTACCTGTCTTGGGCTCGTTGCAAGGACCGTTGGGGATGCAGTTGTACCTCTTGTTATGCCATTTGTTGAGGGTAATATATCAAAGTCTGATTGGCGCAGTCGAGAGGCAGCTACTTTTGCATTTGGGTCTATCATTGAAGGTCCATCTATTGAAAAACTATCTCCATTGGTTAATGTTGGTCTTGAATTTTTGCTTAATGCAATGAACGATCAGAATGTCCATGTAAAGGACACCACAGCCTGGACACTTGGCAGGATCTTTGAGTTTTTGCATTCTCCTAGCAGTAACTTCTCTGTTGTAAGTGCCACCAACCTACCCAGAATCAAGTCTGTGTTATTAGAAAGTATGAAGGATGCACCGAATGTGGCTGATAAAGTTTGCGGTGCTATTTACAACCTTGCTCTCGGGTATGAGGACAGTGAATCTGATTCCTCGCTTTTGTCTCCTTACCTTGGTGAGCTCATCACTTCTCTCCTTTTTACCGCTGATCGTAATGATTCCACCAGCTCCAGGCTCAGGGCTTCTGCATATGAGACCTTAAATCAGATTGTTAGATCTAGCAACATTTCTGAGACTGCAAATATTATTGTCCAATTGCTTCATGAAATCTTGAGAAGGCTAGCCCAAACAATGGAAATGCAAATCCTTACCCCAGACGACAAAGAGAGACAAGCTGATATTCAGGCATTACTCTGTGGTGTTCTTCAAGTTATAGTTCAGAAATTGAGCTCCTCTGATGTCACAAAGCCCACAATTGGCCAGGTTGCCGATCAGATGATGCTTGTATTTCTCCGAATGTTTGATTGTGACAAGTCTACTGTACATGAGGAGGCCATGCTTGCAATTGGGGCCCTTGCTTATGCAACTGGTCCACAGTTTGAAAATTACATGACTGAGTTGTATAAGCACCTTGAGAAGGGTCTCCGGAATTATGATGAACACCAGGTTTGTTCCATCTCAGTCGGGGTAATTGGAGATATATGTCGTGCTTTGGATGCAAAGATACTTCCTTTTTGTGATAGTATCATGACCGAACTTCTCAAGGCTCTTTCTAATCCAGTGCTCCATAGATCTGTAAAGCCTCCAATTTTTATTTGCTTTGGGGATATTGCACTTGCTATAGGCGAACATTTTGACAAGTACCTATCTTGTGCTATGCCCATGCTAAACGGAGCAGCAGGGCTATGTGCTAACTTAGATATTCAAGATGAAGACATGCTTGAATATGGAAACCATCTAAGACGTAGCATATTTGAAGCATATTCTGGCATATTACAGGGATTTAAAAGTGCCACCAAGCCTGAGCTGCTTTTGCCATATGCAAACAATCTATTGCAATTCATAGAGGCCATCTCCAGGGACAGGGAGAGGTAAATGGACATGTTTTATTCATCCTACGTATCTATTGAAAGTGACACTCGCTCTGCAATACCTAATTCTGATATTTTATTATTTTTGGTGCTGTCTTTTAGGGATGAGGGAGTGACTAAAGCTGCTATAGCTGCAATGGGTGATCTTGCGGACACATTGGGGTCTAACGCAAAGACCCTCTTTCAAGGTCGCACATTCCATACAGATTTCTTAGGAGAATGTTTTGCTTCTGACGATGATATGCTGAAAGAGACTGCAACTTGGACTCAGGGAATGCTTAACCGTGTGTTGGTTTCTTGAGTTTAACTTGTTTGCCTGGCAACTGCAGGTCATCTTTTGCGTTTGCTTTATTTCTACATTATGTTTGTGAGAATTTTTAGTGGTCCAGAAGTTATTAGTAGTAGTTCGTCATAGGGTTCTAAGTGTGTAAACACTACTGTTGTCTTCTTGGCTACTGTCTGTAGTTCACCGTTCGATGTAATGTTGTCAATGAACTTAGCTGTCGCAATCTACAAGGTCACTTAACCACTGGTTTTGTGGTGCCCATTCATAGCCAATATTTATCTTCTTAAATTTGATAAAGGAATTTTTAATGTTGTTTATATTTATGGAAATTATTCGATACTTATTAGCTAATAAAATCCAAGTCATAGTGAATAATTATCAAATGGTGCTTTTAAACATATATTTTGTTAAAAATTGTTGTTTTACTTTTCAGACAGCTTGGATGAAATTTCTCGCGAGTCCCTTTAGTCATTTGGTTTGGATGTTGTCGAAGTTTTTTTTTTTGTTAATAGTAGTCTATTATATAAATTAAATAACAGTTGTCATAGATTATCAATGTTAGAATTATACCACAGGAATTTCCTAAAGTTATGTCACAACATAAGTTCAAAAGAAAACTCAAAACACAACAGTCTGTTATGTAGTTTTAATTAACAAATTGTTAATCAAATCAGAGGATTGTCTTTCATAAAAACAGGTGTTGGGATATTGTAGTCTATTCTTTACTGTGGAATATCAAGAGCTATTGAAGTTTGTTCTAACTCTCGCATGGAAATAATATTATTTATTATTATACTGGGATTTTTATAAGTGTTCCTGAATATTATATTATTTCTTTCTTTCCAAACGGACCATAAAAAAATTTGAACAAAAGTGTGAGAGTCATTTAAGGATGTTTTAAAATTCAACATAGGAGGGAAAACAAATAAATCTTCAATTGAAAATATAACACGATAAGTGCACTCATCAGTAAAAGTCTTTCATATTTTCTACGTGAAAGGACAGTACAGAAATATATGTATGATAGATTCACTACATTGTAAAAAGAACAACATTCAAAGTCAAATCAGTCTCTTTTCAATAAATTATTCTTAGTCAAAAATTTATTGTAAAGAACTAATCATAGTTTGATTTTAAGAGACACCAACAATCTCAGATTCCATCCACACAAACGATGTCTAGGAGACGGTGTACACTGTTAGTAGTAATCCTTTAGCACGTCTCTATATTTCATTGTTTGAGTGGTCAAAAATCAGCAAACTCACAGAAGTAATATTTATTACAGCTGCTGACAATCTAACTAGGAGGAAACTTGAAACGCTAATCTGAACAAAATGATAGTATTATTTTTGGTAAAAGCACTATATCTGAGGGAGCAGGGACGCTATCAAGAAGTCAGCAAGAGCACTGTAAGTTGCTTGAGATGGATGAACTGAGTCCCAGAACAAGTACTTGCTTGGATCTGGACATGTTGGATTCAAGTTGGTGCACAGCGGACCCACCTCGATCACTCCTGATCCACAGCATCCCAACGTCGACGTCTCGAACCCTGAAAGAAGTTGACGTCACAAAAATATTCCAAGAAAAAGTTTTTGTGGGTACAGAGAAAAATCTTAGGTACAATCATATGCAATTTATTCCAAAGAAAGAACGCCTTTGAACTCTCGTTACCATGTTTCTGTGGGTTCTTCATCATGTCCAAAAGTGGCGTGTAAATGTCGGCGTACCCTATCTTCGTACCGTTGAGCGACGCCTTGATGGTCGTGATCTGCTCCTGGAGCTTAGAATTGTACGCAGTGGCGTCCGCATTCTGTTGATCTACGCATGTCCTTTTGAGTATGCCGGGTCCGGGCTTCAGTGACGCCACGGTCATCGAAAGCGGCAGGCATCCGACTGGTGGAAGGCCTGCCAAGGCGAACTTCCGGCAACCTAAGCTGTAAAGTTGCTGCGGCATGAAAACATCACGTCAGAGTTTGATGCATTGCACGTATATGTTGATGAGCATGGTATATAATTTCAACCTGCAGACTGACAGTATATCTTTACCTGAACAAAAGACTTGAGATTCTTGAGCATGAAAGAATGGAAATCAGCAACACCAAACGTAGCGTTCCTAACAGGAAGCGCGTAGTAGTTCAGAATCATGTCATTGGTCCCAACGCTGACGATGGTCACAGCGTTCGCCACTGTCTGGTTCGCCTTTTCCTCCCCGACAAGACTCTTCAGCCTCCCTAGATACTCCTTAAAATCCGTGACCTGCTGGCCCATCGTCATGACGTTGACGCTGGCCGCGGTGAAGTCATCCAATCCCGTCCCGGCTGAGGCGAAGCTTACGCCGGTTGGTAGCTCATCGTCGTTCAGCTTGCTTTCATGGTAGGCAGGTAAGATGTCTTTGATGCCTACTTTGGACACAATGAAGTCGGTGATAAGCTTGCCGTCGCAGAACCTCCCCGTCGGAACCCGACCTGGGAAGTCGAGGCCGTAAGGTGGGTGGTCGGCCCGGAGCAGTGTGAGGGGGATGATGTTGTTGTTGCCGGGGTCGAGGGTTGAGTCACCAAAGGCCAAGATGGTCGATACGTTTGCGGTGCCGGCGGCGTTTGCCGGTGTACTTTTGATCAGAGAAGATAGGATTAGTAAGAAGGCAGTAGCTGTTGAGAACATTTTCTTGCTCTCCATTTTTTTCTTTTCAAGCTATGCCATTTTACCTTCGATTACTTCTCTTATATAAGAGAGATCTTGATGGGGTTTGAATTAAGTACGTAACATACTGGGACTTGAATTCTATTTGACCTCAATTGGACTTAAAGAAAGAAACGCATATTTAAGCTCTTATTGGTTGGTAAAGTTAGGAGTTCGTCGTGTGTGCTTTCAACTTTGATAGATAAAACAATCATTAATCATCTGCCGTTTAGTAGGCTTTTCCCTTGTTTTGGGTCAAAGGCAAAAGCAAAATTAATTTATTTGTTGTTCCGTTAACGTTATGATGGTAATTTATTTGAAGCCGTTTGATGAGGATTGAACTGTGATTGGACGTTAGGCGACCGTTCTCTTGATTTTGGCATTGACAAGGGTAACTTCGGTGATTGTTCTGTTTTGCTGAAAATATCTTGTGGTATCATTATTTACTCGGTAAGGTCTGTGTGTTTTTTTATTATTTAAAAATTTGAATGGCATAGTGCTTATCCTTCACAAATTTTTTATGAAAACTCCACGTTTCAAATCTCCTAAATTTCCTTTTTTTTTTTCCTAATGCATGGATTGTACCTCAACTAACATGGACATGACCTCGGACCAGGGGACAGGTTGCACTACTAGAAAAACAGGAAATCGCGAGGACAAATGTCCTCGCTAAGTCCTCGCAATTTCCTCGCTAATGGCGTTTGCGAGGACATTGCGAGGACAATAAGTCCTCACTATTTGCATCATCGTTAAATTTCAATTGCGAGTAAATTTCTTAGTAAAATTCTCGTAAAAAAATTTACGAGGACTTTGCGAGGACAAAAGTCCTTGTTATGTTCTCGCTATTAGTCGTAATTTTCTCATAAAGTCCTCGTAATGTCCTCGCAAAATTCTTTTAAAAAATAAATAAATTGCGAGAACTTAACGAGAAAAATGTCCTCGCTAAGTCCTCGCCAAAAAAAATAAAAATAAAATAAAAATAAAAATTTTGTATCAGACTGTGTCTGATATGCTCAACAACAACATTATCTTTGTTCTTATCTAAGAACAACTGTGTCTGGTATGTGACCTGTAAAACAAGGACCTATAAATATCGTATGGTGTGAAAAGTATATCAATCAGACTTGACATGACATAGATCACTCACATCACCAGCATAGTGACAAATTGTGAAATCAGATCGTGCTAATTTTGGTTTGCTGAAGCGTTTGTGGTTTTTAAAAGTCTGGGACAGCTTTTGAGCAAATGTATCATGTGTTGATCTTGGAAACATACTACAAGAAACATGTAAAAGAAACCTCAGCATCAAATTATGATATTTACTTTACAACCTAAGAAAGTCTAATCAATGTGCTTATTGCTTATCAAAATATCAATAATTT
>JAMKQA010021480.1:0-12761 GCA_024699735.1 Posidonia australis | reverse complement strand
ATGATATATGTGTATTGATAGAGAATTGTTTAGCACATTTATTTACAATGTTTTAAGTTTAATTAAAAATTTATTTTCTTCAAAAAAATGAAAATAAGTTGGAGGACCCATTAGACCCAAGACCCGGACCCAGACCCGTTATCTTTATAGGTCTGGGTCTGGGTCTGGGTCCTAAATTTAGGACCCAGACCCAGACCCGGACCCGGACCCGGACCCGGACCCATGAAATAAGATGGGTCTCGGCCTAGGTATAGGTAGACCCGACCCAGACCCGACCTGTTGCCACCCCTATCTGCTGGATTGCTCTGTTTGCCTCATATTTATGCCAAGTTCTGCCTTCTTTCCTACCTTATCTGGCATATCGAGGTCCTATCCTTTTCTTTTTCCTGGATTTTCGCGGGTGCGAAATCCTTTTGCTTGACTTTAACCCAACCGTTAAAGTCGACCTTCGACCTGACGATCAAGGTCATATCCTTTTCCTTTGATTTTCGCGAGCGTGAAATCCTGCTGTTAAACTTTCGACCATGCGATCAATGTCGACCTTTGACCGAGTAGTCGAAATCATATCCTTTCCCTTGCTTGGATTTTCGCAGGTGCAAAAACCTTTTGCCTGACTTTGACCCGGTGTTTAAAGTCAACCTTTGACTAGACGGTCGAGGTCATATCCCTTCCTCTTTTGGATCTTCACGGGCGTGAAATTCTTTTGCTTGACTTTTAACCGGGTGGTCAGAGTTGACCTCTGACCGAGCGTTCGAGGTCATATCCTTTTCCTCGATTTTCGTAGGCACGAAATCCTACTTTCGACTTTTAACCGAGCGGTCAAAGTCGACCTTTGACTGGGCAGTCAAGGTCTTATTCTTTGCTTTTCATGGATTTTTGCGGGCGCGAAATCTATTTGCTTGACTTTGACTAGGCGGTCAAAGTCGACCTTTGACGTGACAGTCAAGGTCCTATCCTTTGCTTTTCTTGGATTTTCGCGGGCTCAAAATCCAGTTGCTTGACTTGGACAGGGTGGTCAATGTCGACCTTTGAC
This sequence comes from Posidonia australis, assembly GCA_024699735.1. NCBI lineage: Eukaryota > Viridiplantae > Streptophyta > Magnoliopsida > Alismatales > Posidoniaceae > Posidonia > Posidonia australis. The sequence continues at coordinate 11,728 of JAMKQA010021480.1, read as the reverse complement.
CGGGCAGTCAAGGTCCTATCCTTTGCTTTTCCTAGATTTTCGCAGGCGCGAAATCCAACTGTTTGACTTTTGACTAGGCAGTCAAACTAGACCTTTGACCGAGCGGTCGAGGTCTTATCCTTTTCTTTTTCTCGGATTTTCGTGGACACGAAATCCTTCTGCTTGACTTTTGACAGGGCAGTCAAAGTCGACCTTTGACCGGGCGGTCAAGGTCCTATCTCTTCTTTTTCCTTGGATTTTCGTAGGCGCGAAATCCTACTGTTTGACTTTTGACCTTAACCAGACGGTCGGGGTTATATCCTTTTCCCTGGATTTTCGCAAGCACGAAATCCTATTGTTTGACTTTTGATTGGGTGGTCAAAGTCAATCTTTGATCAAACGGTCAGGGTCCTATCGTTTTCTCTCCTGAATCTTCACGGGCGCGAAATCCCTTTGCTTGCCCTAAGTCCGTGCGAATAAGACCTCCTTTCTTGCTTGACAAATAATATGTTTTGTCATGCCCTTGTTTTCTTTAGGCTGGTACCCCCAACTACTCGGTTGACAATCGTTAAGCTGTTTGGCGATCGGGATGACAAGAATTGGTTGACTTGTCATGTTCCACCTCCTCAGGTTGATAACTTTAATAATCCGACTGATGAGTCCGACAACTTGTCATATCCTTGCCAGTGGTTCTCCCTGTGTACAGGATTTCTTTAGTTTTTGCTATATTACTTCAGCATTAGCATCAGCATTGCATCTACTTTAAACACCCATTCTTGTGTGTGCAACATTAGCATCAACTTTGCATTTACATTCAGCATCAACTCTTGCATTTGTATTTTGCATTGGCATTGCATTTTCAGCATTTGGCTCGGCATTTGTATGCATATTAGTTGCACTTTGCATTTGCATTTGACAACAAGTCATGACTTTCGGTGTATTCACCGGATAAGTGACCCAATGCCTATAGCAAACATCAGCTCCCGCAGCCTTAAAATAAGGGTATCCTGTCATCCCTGAGCATCGGTCTTAGTTCCCTCCGTCCCTTGACCTCACTCAGGGAGGGGCATCTGTAGACACCCCGATTTCTAAGGTAGATTATTGATGGATCCAGTGGCAATGAATTCAGATCTTGCTTTCCCAAAAAAATAGAATTCTCCAAGTACATCAAACTAACCTAGAGTCATGGACTAGACCCCTAAATTAAATCCAGCATCCTACTTAGCACATTTGACCGATATAGCAAGATGGCACACCTTTTTGGAGCATTAAATAAGCACACCGGAGTAGAGCACCTACCTGGCACACCTATTTGGCGCACATACTAGGCGCACCTCACTAGCACACCTTGCTGGCGCACATAGGTGGCGCACATAGGTGGCGCACCAGCTCGATTCCAGGTTGCTGACTGTTCATTTGCCTAGCAAAACTCCAGCCATTATACCCATAATCTACTATAACTTTCGACCATTATCAGCATAACTACCATTCTTTTGGTCTTCGGGGAGGTTTTTTGGTTTCTTGAGCCTTTAGAACTTCCAAACACTCCCTATATAAACTCTTGGTAGTCATTGGGAGAAGGGGTTGGAAGAAGAGAGAAAGGAAAAGCCTTTGTTTCTAGCACAAATACCCACGTCCTAGCTTTATCCAAAGCCAAGAACTCTCACCCTTGAGTAAGAGATCATCCACCTAGCATAGAAAGAGCCCCCTCATTCATATCTTCCACAAAGTTCCTTCTTTTGCATCACTTGGAGGCCATTTGGGAGGAAGGAGATCCCTGTTTCTTCAGCCATCAAAGTCATCTCGAGCCACTTGTGGAGGAGTACAAGAGCACACCAACAGGTAGGCATCTAGTCTTTCTTATAGCTAGATTTCCTTTCATGCATATGGGTTCACTTTAGAGAAGTCTTATATGATGAATTTTATACTTGTTGGGTCATTTTATAGTGCATGATATTCTCATGGATCATGACTTTTATGCAACTATACTAATCATGTCTTGTTCTTGTATTGTTGGATGAGATATATGCTCGCCTTTGTTGTCTCTTTTTGGTGAATCTCAGAGATATGCAATATTTGGTGGATCCATGTTTTATTCATATTTTAGATGCAATAGGAATGATTTAATGGGTTCATTCCCCTTTTTTGTTGCATGCATCTATGTTGTTCTTTTTGCATGTGTTTTTGGTGCTAGCTTTGTGCATTAGTCATAGTCCTATGATTTCTATCAAAATAGGAATATATGGTCTTGTGTGAGGCTTCTTGTCCTTGAGCATAAGACCCATGTTATGGTATCTTGGGTTGCCACTCTTTCTTTTATGACTTTATGGAAGAGAGACGAGTCTATATGTGATCAGGTTTTTTAGATGTCTAGGATGCGTTTTCAGATGGTCTCAGGCATATTTGCAAGATTTTATATTGCATAGCATATCAGTCAAGTTAACTGTCTGTTCTGCAATTTCTGGGTCTCACTTCAGTGGCACACACTGTTAGCACACTTTAGTGGAGCACTTAAGTGGTGCACCAGGCAGAAGCACCATTTTGGCCCACCAAATAGGCACACCAAATAGGCGCACCTGCCTATTTCAGTGCACCAACAGTGGCTTTTTGACATGGTATTTAGCATGATTTCCGGTTTGTTTTGCCTCTAGTTTTCTCTGTGTGTTCTCCTAGATATATCAGGATGACATCAGTCTAATTTCATACTCATGTATGCATGATAGTTCAGGTTTTGCATGTAGCAAAGCGAGGACGTTAGCCACTCAATATTATTAGATTTATGGTTATATCAATGCAACATCTTTGCACCGATGTTTGATCCACAACTTGAGTAACCTTTCAGCACATTAGGACACATCCTACAGTCCCTCTACCCATGTTTATCATAAGATACCACCTGCATGTGGCATGGCATTGCATATCGCCCTCGGGCGTACAGAAACAGGCTGAAAAGCCAACATTTCCATATAAGTAAACGAGAAACTCATGTAAGACCGAATTCTCGAGCGCACGGGGGTGCCTAATACCTTCCCCATGCGTAACAGGGATCCTTACTCATTTTTTGGTTCATGGTGACCTTTTCCATTGGTTTGTTGCATAATTTTATTGTTTTAAAACGATTTTTCCTCGTCTCTCGTTTTTAAGTAGACTAGATGGCGACTCCTGCATTTTTATCATTGTTTTTATAGCTTTTGCTGTGACTTTGCTGACCCTCGTGCATTTGACCTTTCGCGTCATGTACGAGGCCGTCGCCGACATGGTTACACTTACTAAGCATTTTTTTTAACTGATCCGTTTTTCATTGTAGACAACAAGTATAAATTAGGCATAGCACTTTTAAAGGAGACATTGTCTACCCACTTGTTTTTCCAAAAAATTGTATTTTCTTCATTTTGAATCAAAAATCTGGTGAAAGTATTCAATATAAGAAGGCACAATCTAAGTTCCTGTCATAAAGGAGAGCCTCTATTAGAGCACATATTCAATAAAGAACTGCCTGATTATAAGAAAAATATCTAGATTTGATCATCTTAGGCCACTTGAGTTTCAAGTTAGCATATAGTAATTGCCAAAGTAATTTACATTTTAAGGCATTATTGAAATTCCTAATATTAATTATACCCGACCCACCATTGCCCTTTGCTCGACAAAGATTCTGCCACTTAGTTAGGTGATATCCCTTATTTGCATTGGGAGACGCTATCCAAAGGAACTAGTGTCAGATGTAATCTATCTCTTTTTCCACTTTTACCTGCAAGTGCAAGATAGATAAGAAGCACGTGAGAATGGTTGATAACACTACGTTTATCCATGTAAGTCTACCACCTATTGATAGATACTTAGCCTTCTATGCGACTAATTTGGACATTAATTTATCTAAAACAGGTGCTCAGCCATTAAAAGAGGCTTTCCTGTAATGTAGTGAGAGCCCTAAATATTTGATTGGTAAAGGCTCCAGACTACAATCTAGAATATCACAATATCTCGTAATCTTTTCTTGAAGAATACTAATGCCAGAAATAGAGAATTTGCGGAAATTGATTCGTAGCCTAGAACAGGTTCGAAAGTATCTTGGGATTTTTTTTATATTAGTCACACATTCATTCGTGAAGGACCGAAATAAAATAGTGTCGTCTGTATATTAGATATTGAGTACATTGAGACCGGTTCTAGGGAATTCAATTCGAGAGATAAGGTTGTTTTGAAACCCTAGAGCTAGCATTCTATTGAGTACATATGTAGTCATTATAAATATAAGAGGTGAAAGAAAGTCACTCTGTCGAAGTTCATTTGAGGCTCTAAAAAATCGTTTTGGAGAACCATTGACTAGGATAGAGTACATAACCGTATTAATACATATTTTTATTCAAGTTAACCATTTATCTCCACATTCAAAACCTCTAAGGATATTAATTAAGAAACCTCATTTGGCATTATTAAAGACCTTCTCAAAATCTAACTTGAGAATAGTACTAAGGACGTTGGATTAACGCATGAAGTGGATTGTTTCTTGGACAAGCAAAAAGTAAATCTAGGATTCTCGATTACTCTTCTGATTTGTTAAGAGGTAAAATAACAACATACGACAAGTTCCCTCCACATTGTGCTCCTACTGGCTTTAATCACAGCATTAGGTTACTTCGGTCTGTATCTGTTGGCAAGTATTGCAGTTGGTTGTCAAGTACTTGGTATGTTGGGCCAAGGTGTGGGCCCAAAATGTGAAATTCACGTGGAGCAGAGGAAATTGGGTATTGTCAAAAGAAAAAGATCCAGTAAATCTTTGCTTCTATTGATGATGTACTATAGTCTATAATATTTGCCAGCGGATTGTGACGACCGGCTCTTGAAAACATATGATCAGTATTTTGCGTCACCTTATTATCAAAAAAAAAAAAAAAAAGTATTTGCCGTCACCTGTATATTAAAGATTATCGTGGTGCCTTTTTTGTGATTGTCTTTTTGTAAATGCCATTTTTGAGATTGTTAGAAAGTCTTAATGCCAACATGTGAACTAGAGGCTAGAATGCCGACAATACCATGGCGTGCAGGACAATTTGTTACCACCGCCCATTCAATAAACAAACATCGCGACCAAACTTTAGAGCCTCCCCTCCCTTTCAAACCTTATTATATAATTTTTTTTTCAGTTTTTGGGTATCTGTCTTCTTCTAGTCTTTCTGGGCAGCAAAACAAAACGCCACTGCATTACCTTTCCTCTTCCTCTTCCTTCTGTTCTCCGCCTTGTTATCTCAGCCGTGGTGGGATCCGTTAAGCACGGGAGCCAGCCGTCGTGGGTGGGGCTGGAGGCGGCGGTGTGGGTGCAGGTGGCGGCCGGGAGCGCCTACACCTTCCCTCTCTACTCCCACTCCCTCAAGTCCGTCCTGGGGTTCAGCCAACAGCAGCTCACTTTTCTCGGCATAGCCAACGACATGGGGGAGACGCTATCCAAAGGAATCAACGTCAGATGTAATCTATCTCTTTTTCCACTTTTACCTGCAAGTGTGACATAGATAAGAAGTAGGTGAGAATAGTTGATAACACTAAGTTTATCAATGTAAGTCTACCACCTATTGATAGATACTTAGTCTTCTATGTGGTTAATATGGACATTAATTTATCTAAAACAGGCGTTCAATCATTAAAAGAGACTTTCCTATAATGTAGTGAGAGTCCTAAATATTTGATTGGTAAAGGCTCCAGACTACAATCTAGAATATCACAATAACTCGTAATCTTTTCTTGAAGAATACTAAAGCTTGAAATAGAGAATTTGCGTAAATTGATTCTTAGCCTAGAACAAGTTTGAAAGCATCTTGGGATTTTTTTTATATTAATCACACATTCATCCGAAGGAGACAGAAATAAAATAGTGTCATCTACATATTGGATATTGAGTACATTGGGACCGGTTCTAGGGAATTGAATCCGAGAAATAAGGTTGTTTTGAAACCCTAGAGCTAGCATTCTATTGAGTACATTCGTAGTCACTATAAATAGAAGAGACGAAAGAGGATCACTCTGTCGAAGTTCATTTGAGGTTCAAAAAAATCATTTTGGAGAACTATTGACTAGGATAGAATACATAACCATACTAATACATATTTTTATCTAAGTTAACTATTTATCTCCACATTCAAGACCTCTAAGGATATTGATTAAGAAGCCTCAATTGACATTAACAAAGACCTTCTCAAAATCTTACTTGTGAACAATGTTGAGGACGTCAGATTAGTGTATGAAGTGGATTGTTTCTTGGACAAACAGAAAGCAAATCTAGGATTCTCCATTACTCATCTGGTTTGTGAAGAGGTAAAATAACAACAGACGACAGGTTCTCTCGACGTTGTGCTCCTGTAAGCTTTAATCACAGCATAAGGATACTTCGAGCTGTATCAGATGGTGTTAGAGTATTGAACTTCTAAAATTCACCTTAAGGGGATTTGAAACCTTCTTCGACTTCCTTTGCAAGGGTGGTGTTTTTTTTCTTATCTTGTGGCCTTCTCCAAAGTTTCGTGGACTATTCTTGATTGTTGGAGTATCTGATCTTACTGTTTCGTTAGCTATTCTAGCCAATCTTTATCAATGCATCATCAGTTTTGGTTTTTTTGGTTGAAGTAGATCTTTTCATGTATTTTTTTTCTCGATCGGTTGTTCTTGTATCTTTTGCTTATCTCGTGATCCCTTCATGAGTTAGCTACTCATTTGGATTGTATTTGAATGGAATCCTATAGTTTTTCTTTCAACAAATAAAAAAATTTTTCAGACGGTTTTAAGAAGATGAGGTCGTCACTTGCGTGTGTGTTTTGTTTTTTTTGCAATCCAGATCGAAATGTCAAGACAACTCCGACAGGCTATTGATTCTCGAGACCTTGGTGTAGGCACAAAAGTGAAATTCACGAGGAGCAAAGGAATTTGGGTATCATCCAAAGTAAAGGATCCAGTAGATCTTTGCTTCCATTTATGATGTACAGTATTTGTCAGCAGACTGTTACGACAGGCTCTTGGAAACATATGATCAGTATTTTGCGTCACTTTATTATTCAAAAAAAGAAAAGAAGACGAAGTATTTGCCGTCACCTGTAAATTAAATATTATCATGGAGCCTTTTATTAAATATTAGATTTTTTGGAGATTGTCAGAAAGTCTTAAAGCCAACATCTGACCTAGAGGCTAGAATGCCGACAAAACCTGTCAAATTGGTTAGCCTTGGGCATCAGAAGTCACGGTGCAATGCTAACCGCCTCTAAAGAAAAGAATTACCCATAACAGTACAATACCATGGCGTGCAGGACAATTTGTTACCACCGCCCATTCAATAAACAAACATCGCGACCAAACTTTAGAGCCTCCCCTCCCTTTCAAACCTTATTATATAATTTTTTTCAGTTTTTGGGTATCTGTCTTCTTCTAGTCTTTCTGGGCAGCAAAACAAAACGCCACTGCATCACCTTTCCTCTTCCTCTTCCTTCTGTTCTCCGCCTTGTTATCTCAGCCATGGTGGGATCCGTTAAGCACGGGAGCCGGCCGCCGTGGGTGGGGCTGGCGGCGGCGGTGTGGGTGCAGGTGGCGTCCGGGAACGCCTACACCTTCCCTCTCTACTCCCACTCCCTCAAGTCCGTCCTGGGGTTCAGCCAACAGCAGCTCACTATTCTCGGCGTAGCCAACGACATGGGGGAGAACGTCGGGATTCTCCCTGGGGTTGTCTGCAACCGGCTCCCCGCGTGGGCTGTTCTACTCGTCGGCGCTGTTTCGTCCTTTCTTGGGTTTGGTGTTCTCTGGCTGGCTCTTAGCCAGACTGTGACCTCTATGCCTTATTGGCTGGTAAGTGCTGTGGCCCGTGTGCATGTGATTTTTTTTTTCCGAAATTGGTTGGTTAGATTTTTAATTTTTCTGCTAAGATTGATGTTTTATTTACGGTTGACTTATATGTGTTGGGCCTACACATGATTGGGCCTAATCCACCTTGGGTTGGCTTGTGTTAGTCACATATGCAATGTTTGAATTAGTTTGGGACCAATTCATGTGATGTGAATGGAAATTGAGTAGAAAGAGAAAGAGAGAGAAGAAGATAGAAAAGGAAAGAAGAGGACCAACGAAGAATTTGTTCTTGCATCCCATCAAAGTTTTGGACCACATTCGTGTTTTTGGTTTGCTTTTTTAAGCATGTAAACTTGGAGGAAGAAGTTGTTAGTGAAATCTAGAATTTTCACCTTAGGTAATGTTCGGAAATGTTTTCTTAGACCAACTTATTGTGTTAAACACTTATTGTCTAATAAGCATTTCTAAACGAGCCAGCTTGTCAAGCTTTTTCAAAAACAAGTCCGTCCTAGGGTTCAGCCAACAGCAGCTCACTATTCTCGGCGTAGCCAATGACATGGGGGAGAACGTCGGGATTCTCCCTGGGGTTGTCTGCAACCGGCTCCCCCGCGTGGGCTGTTCTGCTCGTCAGCGCTGTTTCGTCCTTTCTTGGGTTTGGTGTTCTCTGGCTGGCTCTTAGCCAGACAGTGACACATGCCGTTCAACCATGTCGATAATGCACAAACAAAAATCACTGATGTTACACCTCATGTTAATTGATGTAGTCTGTCTGTCCACAAACAAATATCAAAATCTTTTAGAACTTGTTCCATTTGGATTTGAAATGCTACGACTTGAAAGTTTCATGAAATCATGCTAGATCAAATGAAGACATATCCAGATTGTGTAATTTTGCGTTTTGACATGTTAGATGATGTAGAACAATATGAATCGTTTAGATTTTCATTTTCTATTCAACACATGTTGAAGCTTATAGAGTTCACCAAAATGCAAAGCTCATTGGATAGTTTTCCTTGATCTTTTCCAAATTTTATAAAAAGCAAAGATGTAAGTATTCTATATTCTGGTTTTGATAAGAAGTCATGCTTTCAACTTCATTATGGGTGTTCAATCTCAGGGAAAAATACAATTTAATCTTTTGTCATGTCCTACTTTCAAGTAATTATACCATGTTACTTATTCACTAAATGTTATATTCTTGCAGTTGTGGATTGCACTCTGCATTGCCACTAATAGCAGTGCATGGTTGGGCACTGGTGTGCTTGTGACCAACATGAGAAACTTTCCTCTTAGTAGGGGAGCTATTGCTGGGATTTTGAAAGGTTACGCTGGACTAAGTGCTGCAGTACTTACTGAAGCTTATATAGGAGTTCTACAGAGTTCGTCCACAAAGCTTTTGCTGCTTCTTACAATTGGAATCCCTACTGTATGTCTCTCAATGATGTATTTTGTTAGGCCTTGTACTCCATCTTTGGAGGATGATTCTACAGAGCGTGGGCACTTTCTATTTGTCCAGATTTCTAGTATTGTCCTTGGCGTATACTTACTTACTAGTATAGTAGTGGATGATGTTTTCTCTGTAGCTGATATCGTTTCCTATATTTTTGTTGGTATTACGATCATTATTATCCTTGCTCCCCTTGCAATTCCATTGAAGATGACACTATACCCCACTAAGCCCAAAAAAACTGGTGTTACTGGTTCATCTAGTTCTCGTGAATGCCTTTCTCGGGGAGAGGCAGACAACATTGAGCATCTACTGGTCGAGTCATCATCTACTGCAATGCTTGGAAGCTTTATGGAGAATGATGAATCTTTTGATATTGATATACTTCTGGCGGAGGGGGAAGGTGCAATCAAAAAGAAAAGGAGGCCCAGGAGGGGAGAAGATTTTAGATTTCGTGAAGCTATTGTCAAGGCTGATTTTTGGTTACTCTTTTTGGCATATTTTCTTGGAGTTGGATCTGGTGTCACCGTTCTTAATAACCTGGCACAAATTGGAATTGCAGTTGGAATCAACGACACAACTATTCTCCTGTCCCTTTTCAGCTTTTTCAATTTTATTGGACGTCTTGTTGGGGGTGTTGTTTCTGAAAACTTTGTAAAGTGAGTTTTTCACTTTTATTATTTAAATGGCTTTTATAACATGCTCCATCAGACTTTGACGTTATTGGGGGTTCTTTTGCAGGTCAAGAATGCTTCCTAGGCCAGTTTGGATGACATGCACACAACTGCTGATGGTGCTTATATATCTTCTTTTTGCATTTGCTCCGAGCGGTGTGCTTTATGTTTCAACTGCATTACTTGGCCTTTGCTATGGTGTTCAATTCTCTGTCATGATCCCTACTGTATCTGAGCTTTTTGGATTGAAGTGCTTTGGGATCATTTACAATTTTATGTTGTTGGGAAATCCTCTTGGAGCCATACTGTTCTCAGGTATTCTTGCAGGTTATGTATATGATAAAGAAGCAGCTAGACAACATAGAGAGTCTACGAACGAATCCAGCAGTTCTTGTTTGGGACCTGAATGCTTTAGACTCACATTTGAGGTTCTAGCGGCAGTGTGTGTCTTGGGTTCTACTTTTAGTGCAATCTTGACGGTGAGAATTAAGCCAGTGTATGAGTTGCTTTATTCTGGTGGTTCATTTCGACTTCCTCAAAGCTCCGGACACTAATGGCAATTGATTGTAGACATTGGGTATATTATTTGAGTGCTTCCCATTTTTCTATTTATGTGCTTTATATTAAGGTTCTATTTGGTAGGATTTATGGGAGAAGCTGACTTTTGGTTCGTTTGATAGAAGTTAACTTTTGCTATGAATTGTAGAAGCTAGTTTTTTTATGAAAAATGGCAAAATCTTGTTTTACAAAATAAAGAATCATTTGGATTCTGATTTATGGTCTTATATTGAATGACATAAATGCCTCAGACCACCTTTTGTTTTCTCTCAACCTTTCCTTCCACTTGACAAGATCTCTTCCAGTCAATCGCCTTTCTCGTCCCTTCTAGTTAGTCTCCTCCCTTCTCCTCCTTTCTAGTCAGCCTCTTTTCTTCTCCTTTCTTCCAGTCACCTTACCTTCTCCCTCCAGCTAGTCTTCTTTTTCTCTCTCTCTCTCTCCCCTCTCATCTTCCCTCCCTCTAGCATCCTTCTCTCTCTCTCTGTCTCTCCTCTCTCTCACCTCTTTCTTCCACTTGACGGCATACAACGAGCCCCCTCTCTCTCTCTCACACACCTCTTTCTTCCACTTGACGACATACAACGAGCTCCCCCTCTCTCTCTTTGCCTCCCCTTCCATCCATCAGACAGTGGCCCTCTGTAGACACCTCGATTTTGAGGTGACTCATTGATAAGACTCCAGATGTTGCTTTGGATGTGGCTGATCCTTGAACCAACCCTAAACCCATAGCAAGTCCGCAGCCCAATTAGAAAACCAGACCAGTAGGGGAGAGCACTTAGCTAGCACACTTACCTAGCACACCTAGCTAGCACACCTAGCTAGCACACCTCCCTAGCACACCTAGCTAGCACACTTACCTAGCACACCTAGCAGGCACACATCCCAGGCGCACATACCCGACGCACATCCCAGGTGCCCCGCCATTTCGTAGGCTGCAGGCTGCTGGCTTTCCACCTCCCATGGCTGTTACCTTTAGTAACGAATATGCTATGGAATCTTCCAAGCTTTTCATCTACGAGGCTCCCTGCATTCCCATGAGTTACCCATGAGAAAATCCTATATAAGGACACCCATAGGCAACCATGAGAGGAGGTTAGAAACCTTGAGTTCAGCAATCCTGTTCTGAGCAAGCATCTTGTACGAGCTATATACTCTTTCCAGCAGCCATTCTCATTTTCTGGAGCACTCCCTTGCATCCCAAAGCATCCTTGGTCCTTCCAGAGCAACAAGGATCTCTCTATCTTTGATATTT